>JAECUM010003875.1:0-12282 GCA_016617855.1 Megalonaias nervosa
AGGTCTTTGTTGCACTAATCCGAGTCTCGTTGCTGTTTGAGTCCGTGCATTGCATATCTTCGTGTGTGCTACTAGTAACGGTTCTTTCCGTTGAACGACTGGATTCAGGGATATTCCTCGTTGACCTACATGGTTGACTAATCTGCTCATGATTTGTTGTACTGTAGCCTCGTTTTGCAGATGAATTCTCGTTGAGAACAATGTCAGACTGAACTGTGTTCGAGTTAACATGGGGTGGCAAAGTACGTTTGACTGTCGAACACGGCTGGGTCTGTTCACATAAACGCTGCATTGCACATAACATCTCCGCCTGGACCGTCTTAAGTATGTCCACTGAAAGTCTCAAATTTTCCATGTCCTTCAATAAAACTGACATGTCCACATAATTGTAAGAGACAGGTGGCAACTTTGATAGATCCAATGCACAAAAACTTGGTATGCCATTTGGGTCTGTGGACAGGAATAGATTCAAAATATCTTTCATATTATTTAAAGATTTATCCGTACCCTTCCTCTTTATCATTCTCTCATCTGTTTGTACCACTGAAAACAGGGTCCGTTTTGCATCCTCAATGTCACTGTCACAATATGTGTCCACACACAGTTTCACTATATAATCATATGGCAATGTGTTTGTTTTGTTTTGTACAAAACAAAGCAGTTCACTCACCATTATTGACGGGCTATCAACGAACCGCTGTCGTTGGTAATCTGCCGCCATACTTATAGGGCTTTTCGCCACCCTAGGAAATCTTTTCAGCTCACATTTCTTACAGAGGAATAAATCTCCCTGACATAAATGACCAGTAGAGGTTCCACAATCTTCACACTGCATGTCTGAGTTAAAATGTCAGTGGATAGGTCAAGAAAGCAACTAAAACTATTTAAAACATTAGCACAGCTATTCGACAACAGTATTATAGCTCCGCCATCTTGAATTTTAAGTTCAACATTTATTTATCAACATTTATCACTAAGTAACAATACCACAGCGGAGCAAGACATTTCGACCCCAAGAAACTTCCCAAGACATTTCGACCCCACGACATTTCAGCTCCAGCCATGAGACAAATTCGACCCCAATTCATGCACATTTAAACAAATAATCACACGATTATTCATTGATGTCTGCCATTAAAGACGATACCAACACAGCGCAAAGTTGCCGAAAAAGATGCCAACAGTTAATTATAATTAAAGTAACTTTTATTAAATTAATCAATGCACGCTAATTTGAATGAAAATAAATAAAATTGACCACACATTGTAAAAAATTTGTATAAAAGATCCGATTTTTTAAAAAACAATAATTAGCACACTGCTAATGGCCATTCCCAGTAATCACATGGTTATTCATTGGTGTCTGCAATTAAAAAATCAAAATCGCTAAATCGCCGAAAAAAGTTGTAAACAGTTAATTATAATTATAATCACTTTTATTAAGTTAATTAATGCGCTTTAATTTGAACGAAAAGAAAAAGGTATGAAAATCAAATATACCACACTCTGTAAATTTGTATAAAAGAGCCGAAAATTTTCATTACATGCCAATTTTTATCCTATGCTTTAATAAAAGTGTCTGGTATGCTTGTGTGTAAACTTTGGATTAATTTATAGTAAATACAGTTTATATTATGGCATTACGATCGGGTATATTTTGGTAATAATACGAACTGAAATGTTTTAATTGTGATAATGGCGTTTTAACCTTGTGTAAAATGCCATAGGCATGTCAGGGCTCGCGAACTTGCTTTATCTTGTAATAGATGCGGGAAATGGAAGCATCGCATTTGAGATACAGGTTAGTATAATGATTCATTACCATTTTTATTCTGTCTGTCAATCTTCCTCTCTTAAATATTTATTTATTTATTTATTTCTGAATTTCTGAGTTGAAATTACTGAGTAGCAAAGATGTGGCCTGTATATTTATACATTTTAGATAAACAAAATGCATATCAAATGATTATATTCCTTCATGCTTACCAACATCATACAGTTCTAGAATTTCTTTATTTTTTAAACGTAATGTAAATAATTAAATATCGAATAAGTTAACGATTAGCAAAAACATCTTAATAACTTCAATATTTCAGACTGACTCCAAAATTGTTTGTAGTAATTGCGAAGTATTAAATGTTGGACTTTAAATACTGATATATTATGTTCTGAAGCTACAGAGGTATTTTATTTCTAAATTAATTATTATTGAGCATGAAGTTAGTAGCTAAATCTTCTTCACAATAAATCAATACTATGATTACAGATACATATAAATTTTTAATAATATTTAACTTTCCAAAACACAATATATATTTTATGATTAGTAACATAAAATAAAAAGAAAACAAAAATGTTTCAAATGCATCGATATAGAATTAGACGTATTGCTGTATTTGAGCAACAATCAGTCTTTATTAAAATGATACAATTAAAGTAACAATAATAAAAAAATGTATTTTGTAATTCTCCATTAAAAATTCAATCTTCACGTGTATATTATGTATATAAATTTGTGTACATCATTTATCCATGGGGCTAAAGATACTGATTACCTATACAAATAAAAGAGTATGACTTTTTCTTTTACAGATTAACATTTTATCCTTCAAAGCTGGCATTCCGTTCCTTGGATTAATGATAGTATTCGATCACTTAGGTCCTTAATGAGGTATGAATGACACAAGCCATTAAATATCTTTCTGTTTCTTACACCTTACTTGTATACTAGGGCTAGTATATCTTGTCAACAGAGTTATATTGATTTGTTAAAAAGAGTGGTAATCCCTATGGTACTAGAACTGTAACTTATTTTTCGTCTTTTAATTATGTATCATAATTATTCATCCTTTCCTTTATTTTGTCAATTATTAGCATATCTCATAAACAATTTAATTATTAATTTGTTTGTTTGTGTTTAGCGTCTATTGGCACTGTCATTGACAGGCCTTCTCTGCTGACCAGGTTTTCGTGCAGTTCCTTTAACATTATTAATTACGGTGTATTTTCCATCTTGTAATTTTATGTACTTTGATTTCTGTGTACGTTTAATGTCCTTGAGGAAATTTGTGAAAATTTGTCTTTTGCTTTTCGGATTTGCACCTCCAGACCCTGTCATGTATGTGGTAAATGTGTTCTTTTGTTGACTGGTAATTCCCGTTGTCGTGCAGAGCGCTTCTATAATCCACTGAATGGAGCTGTGTCACGCTGAAAAGTTTATGTATTAGGCCTTGCGCCTGCTGTGGTTTCCAATCAACAGAGAGTTTTAGAATACTACTGATGGACTCTGCATTGTCACTAGTCAAATTCACGCTTTCAGTATTTTTGCGGCTAGGTTCGAAAAAGTATTTCTGTAGTCTATGTTTCAAGTTTGTTTGTAAACTATGGTGCAAATGTCGGATGCTGTTCACTGATGATTGTTTCCAGATGTTCCGATCGGCTTTCAAAATCTATTGTAGTATTTGCGTCTGTGATGCCACCGGTACCAAATATTTGGGCCATTTTTATACCACATTCACCCTTTTCCACCCCCAATTTTATATTGAAGGTAGTGCCTGACATTATCCTTCAGATGTTTACTGCAAAGATAGCATGTAGCCGAGGGGAATATGCACTCTATTGGCTTAGTCATGCCCTTCTCATCATCACTTCCAAATTCCGTCATTTCAGACTCGTACTTCCACGGACTCAACATCTTTATCTAGCTCTGTAGCAATATGCTCCAGAAAACTCTTGTAAGTTCTGTAAGAAGCGTCTTTGTGCAGAAGGACAGGGCCAATAAAATTCGGATGTTCTTTTGTACTGTTTCTGACAACTCTTTGATACATTATACTGTCGTTTTACTCGTCAGTAACTCGCGATTTGCTAGAGAACTCAATAATCAATAAATATGCATTATTGTTTGATAGTGTCGATAATGGCCTGATTAATGAAAAGTTAATTTTATATTTTCTTTATTGAAACATTGGAAAGTTATTTTGGTAAAAATAAATGTAAATGCGAGAGCTCATATCTTTTTTTATTTCAGCTAGAAACTTGCAATTTGATGTAAATTTAAAACGATTAAAATCTACCTTTAATATTCCCTTACTATGCTTGTGAAAACATTAATAACAGCTAAAATAAACCAGGTATGTGTGTTTCATCGTTTTTCTCTCTTCTTTTAATCAGTCTGTAATTTGGGATGAATCAGCCCATAATTTGCGCCGAATAAGCGTAGTCCTAATCAGCCATGATCCGAATCAGCCTGATACCTAGAGCGGCAAAATTGGGGAGTGGACGCAATGCCGCATTGGACAATTTGTGTTGACAAATGTTTTGTCTTTTGTAAAATGCTCTGTTTATTTGGATGGACGATTATTCTTTGATTTATAGTTATCAAAATGTATAATATACTTTTACTCTTTCAACTTTGTTCGGGACCATTTTTTACGTACAACAAATGAAAGGTGCCTCAATCCCTCAATCGGGACCAAACAGTGACAGCGGGAAAAAAATCTATAACGCCTGGCGGGGCGGGTAGACCAACAAACACAAACATCGCCTGGCGGGGCGGGAACGAACTTCCATGCGGTACTGACCAACAAACACAAACATCGCCTGGCGGGGTGGGACATAATCACTTTATAGACAAAAAATCACCTACCAAAACAATCCATAGTGATGAGAGTGCTAATCTAAAATACACTTTTATACAAAACAACACACTCATACTAACAAAATCCACGTTATTTACTATCAATACATTGTGGAGAAGAAAATTGTTTTATCTACAAAACACACCATTACCTACAATCACCTCAGCAAAAGAGTTAATGGTTATAGTCACAGTACTCTACATTCACACAAAACAACCACATTGAGCAGGGACAAGGGATTTTTGTTAAGGAAAAAACAAACGCACATACACATACAAACGTACGCGCGCGCACAAACAAATACACACACAAACAAAATACACAAACATACAAACGAACGTTTGCATACAAAAACACATATACACACTTTTTGTTAAGGGATAAGCTTTATGTTAAGGAAAAAACAAACACACAAACACATACAAACGCACGCTCACACACATACACTTTTTTGTTAAGGGATACGTTTTTTTTGCTAAGTGAAGAAAACAAACACACATGCACACCAACACATACGCACACACATAAACACTTTTTTTGTTGTTGTTTTTGTTGTGGGGCTTAACGCCATTTTTCAGCACACGATAGGCTATACATGGCGGCCAGTATTAATGGTGGAGGAAGAAACCGGGAAATCCCCGGAAAGAACCACCGACCCACGAGAAGCTACTGGCAAGCACACTTTTTTTGTAGTTTAGGGATAAATGTTTTTGTTAAGAACCCCCCCAACCCACACACACACACAAACGTACGTGCGCACAGATACACACACACACACATACAGATACATAAAAACGTACGCCCGCACACACACACACACACACAAATGTACGCGCGCACACATACATATCCACATACACACAAACGAACGCGTGCATACAAAAACACATACAGACACACACAAACGTACGCAAGCACACATACACACAAAAAACAAACACAGACACACAAACAGACACTCCTAGCTTCCACTGAACCGAGCAGGAGATCTCGTAGTTAATTATACATAAGTTATTGATAGATTTGAGTAGTCTGCTGAGCTAGCGCGACCCTGACAATGCACAGAGGGAGTGGGTGGGTTGGCATCTTACAGCCTGAACAATCTGTGCAGCTTATTCCCAGGTTAGAATATCTCACATGACTGGCAACCCATATTGACACTGTTGGGCTGATTAAAAAGTCTAATGTTAAATTCCCCTTGTCGCTAAAGTGGATATACCCATTTTTAACACAGAAGTCCCATTGTCCGTATAGTTGCCCACTTTACTAATCACAAGTTGGATCAAACAGCATGCCCTTAATGTTCCATTTTCTAGTGTTACGTGTCTAGGCTTGTACAAAAGCAACAAGAAAAGAGTGAAGACAACAAGCTTTGTAAAATTTAACAAAATAATTTATTTCCCTCGAAAACAAAGTAAAATTGAGAAAAAGGACTTACGGTTTACGAATAAAATCCAAAATTAATCCAAGAAATAAAAAATATAACTCCTATCAATAAAAAGTTCTAAGTGAATCACTGCTCGAATCACGATGAAATTCAAGATGAAAGGCAATCACGTCTTTGATGGTCTGCTTTGTCCTGATGTGTCAACAGTTCTTTGTTGAATCACAAAGAATAATATTCCAGTTTAGAATTTCTGAATATACTTCGATAAATGCCTTTGTCCAAGAATTCTGATAAGCACTAGAATTTTCCAGGGTAAATAAATAACTAATTAATAAAAAAATTGACAATTTCAACTCAACTGGTCACAACAAAACACCTTTGAGCTTCAAAGGTTTAAAGCACAACTGGCTACTTCTTACGAAAAAAAAAGTTATACAGTAAGTTAGGACGCAAAACAGATTCCCGTATGAGGGTCACGTGGTCATCTTCCCAGACCAACGAAGAAACATTACGTGCCGATTATCATGTACGCTAGGTATGGCCTTAGTTAAAATCAACGGTTCCTACTCTGGGAATAAATAATATAAAAAAAAGTTGTTTACTCCAAACTCTATCTGATTTCTGAATCAAGGTCAGCAAATAGATACAATGTTTCTAGTGCTGGCTGTTTATCAGGTCAAACAGAACTGAATTGAATTTCTAAAAAAAATATCAAATCCAGTAGACAAAATTATCATTACAATAACATGTAATGGAATAAAATAAAAATAAAAAATTTTAAACTAACAAACAAGTAATTAAACTACATATACCTAACACTAGACCAAGATTTTAGATTTTAGATGTTGAATTATACAGTGGTGGTTTAAAGTTATATTCCTGTGTCGACGTTTTACAGTGTATATTTTGAATTACACAGCGATGGTTGAAATTTCAATATCATATGTCGAGAATCCCTAATTCACACGTTGTATGCGACTGTTCGTGATGAAAGTTCCATTTCATAAGGCAAGCATCTAGATTTCATCTGTTGAATTTCACAGCAACGAGAACCAACCTTTGTGTTTAAAAATAACGCGGTCGGTTCATGAGAGTGACCTCTAGCGAAGAAATTCATAGTAATTCTCGACCTATGAATGGGAACTTTCAAACTGTAAATCACAAAATGTAATGGCGCCTCATAATTGAATACATGAATGATGTATCTTAATACTTGATATTATTTTGAATTGTTAAAGTGGACATTGTGCAATGTTACTTTTAACACCAATGCATCATTTCATCATATAAAAAGAACAATTTTGACAAGCACAATAAAATGTCCAATCACCACTGTGTAATTCAACAGATACAATCTAAAACCTCAACATACGAAATGGAACTTTTAGCACAATCAATGTGATTCAACAGGTGAAACTGAAACTCTCAATATATGACAGTAAAATTCCAACTGCAGTGTAATTCAGAAAATACAATCTTAAAACTCGACATTGTACATCAAATTTTCAACCAGTGCTGTGTAATTCAACAGATGAAATCTAAATACTCAACATATGAAATGGAACTTTCAACATAAACTCTATGAACCAATACGTAAATTAGGAATTCTCGCCATACGACATTGAAATTTCAACCACCACCGTGTAATTCAAACGACACAATCTTAAACCTCGACATAGAAAATATAACTTTCAACCACTGCTGTTTAATTCATCAGGTACAATATAAACTCTTTATCTAGAAAATGGAACTTTAAGGACAAGCATTTTGGATACTGATTTTTTTTTTTTGCAACTATAAAGTTTGATAGTTTGAAATAGGTCAAGGCCTTATGACATCCGTGATTCTTAAATTATTACCAAGATTTTGAGAAACAACATTAACACGTCCAGGACAATTTTTGACAAATGCATGATGAATATGTTGTGTTGTTATGTAGAATGAGGTTGAGCTTTTAAGTTCTATAAGTAGAATACGTGTTAAAATATATTTTTGACCTCTTCTTTAATATTTACAGCATATTTCCTGCAAACTGCATTTCCTTGATTTCACCTTCTGCCCCCCCCCCCCAAGTTTCTTGTACAAATATTATATTTATTTTGCTTTTTTTTTATTATACTTGTAAATATATATATATATATATATATATATATATATATATATATATATATATATATATATATACACACACACACACACACAGATGGAGAGAATACCAACATTCTTCCACACTTGTTCAGAGACATCTAATGTTCCAAAGGGAAAAAGAGGAAGAGATTTCTCATCGCCAACTGGAAAGACGCCTCAACAAGAGTCAAAGAAACAATTACTCAAGGTACCTAGTTCTTAAGATCATGAAATAAGTATATAAGCATCTTTTGAAATCAGTATATACATAAAATAATTATAATCTTAAAAGACATGTCACTTTTACATTCATAACATGATTAAGAGAAAGATGAAATTAAGAATAAAGATTTAATTTTCTTCATTACTGATAGCATTTGTTTAAAAAATTTGGTTTTGGTTTTGGAGGATAACTTTTGAATGGTGTAATAAATCTGATGATCATTGTACAAAAAATAAGATGGTAACCTTTCAAAAATCAGCATTACATTTTATTTTGTACTTTTCCAGCTGATATTAATAATATTATGATTTTATTCAGGATTCTACCTTGACCTTATCCTACAGTGGTCAGAGGAAGAAAAAGATTTTCTGAACACGTTTTAGAAGCAAGCGGAGTACCAACCACTAGAGTAAATCCATTTTGGAATGATTGTGCTGATGAGCTAAACAAACACTGTGGTTCTTCATGCACTGGTAGAGTCTTATGTTGTTTCCTTATTGTCAGATAACTATCGAGTATTCTGAATACATATTTTGAGATGGTTTAATTTAATTGTCATCTTATTTATACATTTCTTGGTTTGTATGTTCTTGGCTTCTTTGCTTATGCAGATATCCATTTAGGTTCGACTATGTTGAAAATCTTAATAATTATTTTCCTTTTGTTCTTGTGTCATGATGAAAATATGAACAAATTATATACATATCTATAAATGTGTGTGTGTGTGTGTGTAGTATTCTAACATGTTATTAAATAATTTTAAATACATGTGAGTGGAGTATGATTATGGTTCTATATGGTAGAACATGGAGATATACTGTATTATAATATTCAGACCTCATCATAAAAGACAGGTGTCTTAATAATGGTTCATTTTTCCATGGTTTGGTACTTGTGATGTTGAAAGAATATTGTAAATCAGTGATTGCCTAAAGTACGCTACTTTTAATAACAGGTCTGAGCGAAAACTTTATTACAGTTTGTACAGATTACATAAAAATTATTGAACGGTAGTAATTTATTATTCAAATTCATTACCATAATTCAGGTGTGATGTGTTGCAGCAGGTACCAAAAGGTAAAGGATCTTTTTCCAGTTGGAACCACGCAAGAAATACAGACAGAGACTTTTTCCTTGACAAAAGAGACTGGTCCTGCTCTCCCAGTTATTGACAAGCAGCAAGTCTTCAGTCAAAGCACTTTACCAAAATATTAACTATTTTTACTCTAATTTTGTGGGAAAATGACATAGTTTGCTCCTTTATTACTTAGTAAAATAATTTCAATGCATGTGTTTGTTTGTGTGTGTGTGCATTTGCTATTTGAACCTGCATATAGCAAACTCAAAGAGCCATTGACAAACATACTGCTTCGTACAATGTTTGTTATACACAGATAGACATCATGACGGGTTTCATCCATACTAAATTTCATTGCTAATATGTCTCAGACTAATTTCTTTTCAGATCACATGACTAGTGAAATTTCGGTTTGGGACTGCCTACATCATGCATCATTTCTTGTCAGCCCATGAAAAACTGCTATTGTCTGCTGTTCAAAATGTATTTGGCAAATTGTAATCAATCTTTATAAATATCTGGATGGCATAAGTTCTCTCAGATTTGTGTAAATGACCATTATGAGTCAGATTACACGGTTACTATTACCAAAAATATAAATACAAATATCTTTATTATACTTACTGTACTTAAAATAAGGAACAAAATATGAACTGACTCAGAAGCATTATGACTATAAGCACTTCACAATTTACTCAAATGCCCGCTATCAGCCCTCACAAATTGCTGTTGTTACTGAAAACAGAAAGCTTTCAGACAAATCCTTTGCATTAATGAACATAATTTAGTCCCTATTTTGATATTTTATTGCCTTGCCTGCATTAGTAGGGGAGATATATATTACTTGTTTTGTCTGTCAGCGATTGCACCACTGTCAGCATTTTGCTAAAGTTTAAAGTTTTTCTGCATGATCATGAGTTCAGAAAAAATTGAGGATACTTACAATATTTGACCAGTAACATCATTAAGTGTCATTCAAATAGCGTACACATCCAGTCACCTATCACCCTTGGTCAAGGTCACAGTCACTTTTAATAATGGGACCATTCTGGTGGCCTAGAGGTTAAAGCATCCACCTTGGATGCAGGAGGTTGTGGGTTCAAACCCTGGCCAAGTCATACCAAAGACTTATAATAATGGTACTAACAACTACCTCACTTGGTGCACAGTATTATGTTCTTAATGTTAGGACTGGTCGGTCTTGTGTCCGGATAATGTGACAGGGTGGGACACGACGCTGCATGTCTGCAGCACGATGCCCCAGTGCTAGACATCAGTATAAACTGCCACACTTTATACATCATAGTGATATGACTAAAATTTTTAAAGCTGCATTAAAATTCCATACACACAAATACATGCACTTTTAAAATGGATATTTCTAATAAGCATATGGCAGGTGATATACAATTCCGTAGAAACGTTTGTGAAATAAACCCAATTCATTTTCAGTGCTGTAATCCAATTTATTATAGGTCTTCTTCTCATTACTGGAGTTTTATTAATATCCCACACAGTACCATGGCGCAGAAAAATTGATTGATGATGTTTTAAGACAAAGGTTTGTTGCTGGGAATATTTCAAACCAAGACAGAGCTGAATTATTGCACTGGTTGCTATATACTGATGCAGCCACAATTGCTGAAACAATAATGCAAATCAACAGTATCAAAATGGCAGTAAAGAATTCCATTTTAATGGATATTGAAAAAAGTGCATCACAAAAGTGTGTTAGCTCTGACAACAGTTATCGATTTCAAAAGGACTATCCAAATTTAAGAGTTTGATTGTCACAAATTAGTGGCTGAAATAGCAACATGTCAGCCATTTCTTATGGAGAGCCTTCTAGCTGTTTCAGTGCCAATAAGCAGAGTTGGTACAGTAGTATTAAATTAATACAAGACCTAATTCCATGCACTGAACTTGTTTACAGCCTTCTAATGTCCTACAGATTTCATGGTCTAGACTTCAAAGGGTACTGATACTACCGGATGAATGTGTTCATGAAAAAGTGATATCTTTTCTGTATTTTCTTGTTTACTTGTTCCAATTTCCCTAAAAAGTTCATTAATTAAATTCATAGTGTTATATGTTGCATACCTTTGTGCCATTTCCTTTTATGCACTTACAGATTCTGCCAGTGTTACACATTAACATGTGTATTAACAAAGCATTTCTTGCCCAATCAAAAAGAAGTATTATTTGGCACTGTTTTAACATTTACTTCATGTAAATCTTTTTAATATTAGAGAAAACTAAAAGTAATTAGTTCAAAAGTGATTAAAACACAAAGGAGAGAAAATTTATTATTTTCAATTGGTCTGAACTGATCACTTTGAATAGCTTTATCTTCAATGTTTCATTTAATTTTGATTAATTTATCTGCTGTTAGTAATGCCTGTAACTGCAAATATGTAACAAATAGTACTATTGAGTTTCTTCTTTTCACAGAAATTAAAGAAAAAGAAAATTGTATTACTTATTGGACCACAGTTCCATTTTTTTCCTTGTCATACTTGCAATATCTACATGATCTTTTTATTATTGTACTTTGATAATTATCTGCTTCAGAATTAATTTTAGCTAATGTCAGGGGAAAAAAAAATCACATAACCATCATGTTTATATTTGACTCTCCAAATAATTGCAAAATACAAGAGAAATATTTAAACTCAAATTGGGAATTGCTTCCATAGTATCATGAATTTAAGTAGTGGCTTTAAGAACATAGGTATTTTAGTGTTGAAGTTTCTCTTTGTGGTTGGTAATTTAAGTCAATATTTAAACAGCATCTTTTTGAATTTTTTTGCAATAAAATTACAAGATCATT
>JAECUM010003876.1:0-155658 GCA_016617855.1 Megalonaias nervosa
GCCGCCATATATATATATATATATATATATATATATATATATATATATATATATATATTTATTGTTATATTGTTATGCAGAAAATAACTACAGAAGCATGAAAGTTTGACCTTTAAACTTGATAGAAAATTATTAGAACTTCTTTATTTCACCTTTATAAGACCTCTTTTGGTGCATGGGGATATTTACTACACCCAGTATGAAAAAGATAATAGGAAAAATGCAAGCTGAAGCAGATAGAATCATTTATGGGGCAACAAATCTACATCATTTACTACAGTTTTGGAGGAGACAAAATGGGAAACACTTTTGAACAAAGCACTGCAAACATTGAATGATAACTTTTTAAAAAATTTATCATGGCATTTCTCCAGGATAATGTGGGCTTCTGTTCCATCAAGTGACCAGCATGGAAATAATAGATAACTTTATGATGGAACCAATCACCAGATTCCTTTCACCAGTACAAATTTATACCAAAGTTCATTTTTACCAAAGTATACTGTGGTTAGGAATCTGTTTCTTTTGCAAGTTCAAAAAAAACCTTCATTATAGCATTTTAAATCCAACCTAAATATGAATCTTGAAAGAGTCCTTCTCTGTTATTATAAAGGAGGAAGAATAACACAAATAATGCACATGACTTTGACTTGGTATTAGTGTATTATGCAAAGAACTTTTCAAAAACCATTTGTCATCTAGCAATAGATTTTTACTTGGTGAACTAGAAACCAGAAAGCATTTTCTCTTACACTGTACAAAATATTGCCCTCTTAAAATGAAATGTGGGAATTTTGCCCCATATTACACATATATCTTCATTATTAAGGGTAATTGACCCATTGCAATCGATTGACACTATTGCAATATTTTAAGTATTATTTTCTTTTGATACCACAATTGCATGTTTCAATGTTTGCAATATTATGTCTTCATTATCGCATCAGTGACAGTATAAAAGTAAATGTCACAGGATTCGAAATAAAGTCACAAGACTTCAGCTGACTGACAGATTTTTATTTCATGACTTGACCTGCAATATAAACAAGGAAACAGACTACTTTTCATCACAGCAAAATTTCACATCTTCACTACAACATGGCTGAATGGCAAATGCTTGATACATATTTTTAGACAGAAAAATATGTAATGAATAATTAAAAGAAAGATGTTCAGTGAGAATCACAAACTTACATGGTAAGTTGTGAAATGACTGGTTGAGACATTGTTCTTTAAACACATAATGTAATCTTGAAAAGTGTTCAGTATGTGATTGATATTAATATGACAATCAGCAGAGATCAGTGTCTACATATATTACATAAACCACATATTCTTGTAATAGTCCATGGTCAAATTTACAATAAAAGTCATGTATTAAACATTATTTGAAGCAAGGAGAAATATGTTAACAATGTACCTGCAATATGGATATGAAATCTTAAGGGTTCATTCATGATATACTGATCCTGTTTTATGTAATTTTTTTTCTTTATATTCGTTTTCACCTTCATACCTGATACTCTCGCTTTCTCATTGGTAGCATAATGAATGCAAATCTCAGGACAATTAAACACAATTGTTATTTTCTGTTTCTTTATATTAAACACATAATGGACATATATTCTTGTAACCATTATGTATTCATTAAAGAATCTCAATAAGATAGACTAAAATAAAGTTTTGAATAGCTGATCATTGATCCCATTTTAGTTTTGTATTTTTCAGCTTAACACCAATAATACTTTCATCACTATCCTATCCATTATTGACTTTAGCAAGCAGGTTTCTTTGGCATCTCCCTTTGTTTATAATTGGTTGATTTGTCAGGGAGTGATACATTTTTAGTTTTCTGACAACAATCCAAGCTACTTAATTGTTTTAAACCCAGAAATTGACTTTGGGAAAAAGCAAATTTTGTGACATGATAATGCATTGTTTGTTCTACTTTTAATCAAAATCAGTTAACTTTTAATCCAGCCATTCCTCTGTCCCCTAGCTCTCTTTCTCCATCTTTTTTTCATAAACATTATAAATGCAGAAACAACACACACAACAATTAATCAACTTCAGAACTCTTTCTTGCATTTTATAGTTGTATATATTCTTTATCAGATACTGAATTTATTGCTATCACTGCTGTAGTACATAGATGTGTATTGGGCCATTACTCAGTAATATTACCATGTTTATCACAGTGAGGCACTTAGATGTGTATTAGGCCATTACTCAGTAATATTATCATGTTTACCACAGTGAGGTAATCATACACATACAGTTACTTATATGAAAGCATTCTTATTGCAGATATTTTCATGGCATTATTTCAGTGATTTCTTGAATTTAGTTAGGTTTATAAATTTGCATTGTGTTATTACATATGACTTTTGACAATTTATTGCAGTATTGCATAAAGTGTCAATATTAAAAGAAAAAGTTATTGTTAATGTGGGTACAACGTTGGTGTAATGCTAAATACTTGTCATAGTCCAGGGGAAATATTTCAGATAGACATAAGAAGAAAACAGAATAAAGTTAAATATATTTATTGATTTCTCAAAAAATTATATCAGACTAATTTATAACAGTCTTGTTTATTCAGAAATATGTTTAGTCTCTCAAGAATCTTGAAGTTAGGTTGTTTTTTCTTATTAAAATTATATTGCAGTCTATACAACATGCCAATCAACAAGTTGGGGGTAAAATGATATTGCAATCTATAGAACATAACAATCAACTAATTGGGGGTTAAATGTATTTAATTGTCCTAGAACTAAGATCATGAAAAATTGTTTTAAAAAATAAGACAGTGCCAACTTTAAGTGTGTTGAAGACATTTATGTCAGTCTTTTAAGATCTTGTTGAATTTCTTTGGATGAAATTTCCAAAGGATTTTCACCCGAGTAAGTCAGGTAATTACCTCCCCTGGCGAGTTATTCTCCTTGTTTTCCAGCAGTTGTTTAAAAAAAAAACAACAAATTTAATTTTTTGTTTTTCTCTGTTTTCTCACGATATAAAAACTAAAATTTAATGGTTGAATTGAATTCATAAAATGGTGTAATGTGGAAAAAAAACCCACTGGTGTGTGCCATATTAATTCATGATGTGGGATGAATGTGTATAGTAATACATTCACTCACTTGTACCTAGTACACATACAGGGTTAACTGTACCACATTATGGGGAACATGGGAGACTAGGAAGGTAAATAAGTAACACGGTTAGAATTTTCTTTAACAATGCATTTATCACTTTTACATTATGTACAAATTTCATACTGAACAAGAGAATGCAATCTTCTTTTATTTATCTTTAACATCGTGAGCACAATTTGTTCTACTTCAGTTGTTGACTCGGTTCTTGGGCGAAAACACACATTGGACAACTCTGAGATAAAGTTACAACTGTTTAATCCATGTATTGGTAGAACCACTAATGTTGAAAACAGAGGAAAGTTCCAGAATCCTGATTCGTTTGTCTTTAAGGTCAATCTTCACATCATTGCCTTCTTCAAACAAGTTCCAAATGCGAAGGTTAGGCTTGAACAAGAAATGTCAAAAGCACATGGAAGGCTGGTGGTTCCTTTAGACAATTCAGATAGATTGGAAATCTTTCCTATGCTTACGGCTGAAACTGAAGGAGTGAAACGGTTAGCAAAAACATGGAAAGATACTGCAGAACAAAAGTTGGAAGAATACATAAAACGGTTGGATTGTTTTGAGCATCAAATACTACCCGATCTGTGGCCCAGCACTGTCACAAATCTTCAGAAGGTTCAGATTCCAAATCCAGAAGATGTGATTGTCTGCACAGATCAGCAGCACAATATCATCAGAGTTGTTGGCTTTAAAGACATGGTGAGTCATGTATCCAATAATTTGAAACAGATCATTACTGATGGAGAAAAAGAACTGGAGCTAAAGAAACAAAGAACATCTGATACAAAGATCTTGCCTAAGCGAGAAATCGACTTTTTATCAGCTGTTAATTTTCCAGACAAAGTTCATAAGAAATGTAGAGATGTGAAATGTACAATCCAGCAAAAAGATGATAAGATTGTTTTTGAAGGAATCTTACTTGATATAAAACAAGCTCAACTACTTATGTATGAAACAATACAGACAATGGCCAAATCTTCCATGCCAGACTACTCAAGAAGTAAAATGGAACTTTTGGCAATGAAAGAAACATGTGATTATGTAAGACAGAAACTTGAAGAAAAAGGATATTTGGGTACATGGGAAATTGATGGCGGTTGTGTAATCGTATATGACATATCTGACCAGAAAGCTAATGAAGGCATCCAAATTATCAAGAAATGCCTGGTGGAAAACACCATTAATATGACACCTGAGCAAAGTGGAGTCATCAACTCAGATGCCTGGAAAGCAGTGGTAGCAGATATCAACAGACAGCACCAAGGGCATACCATTATACATGTTCATGTGCAGAATTCAACCATTGAAATAATTGCAACAGATCAATATGCTGGTAAAATCATCGAGACTGTCCAAGACTTTCTAAGTGCAAATGCACTGTACAAACAAACTGTTACTGTGGATCCTCGTAAAATACGATACCTTGAGCAATGGAAGAAACCCCAGATTGATGAAATTTGCAAGAGTCAGCAAAAGAACATGGTGACTATTGACCTTAGTCAGGGTGTTATTATGCTGCAAGGAACACAAAAGGGTCTACGTGAAGCAGAGAATAAGATGTCTACTTTATTAAAGCAGATGTTTTGTAAGCAGACATCAATTGAAAAACCTGGCATATGCAAGTACCTGTGTTCTGATAAAGGAGAAGAATTAATCAAGCACATAGAATATGTAAACAAATGCACCATTGATTTAACAAATCAAGAAGATGATCAAACTTCACAAGAAGAATCCCAACTGGAACTTCAAAAGCATCTGCAGCATCCAGTTGAATGTCTCAGTTGTAAAATGCTTGGAGGAAGAACAATTTTAGTTTTTCATGGAGACATCACTGACCTTGACATCCACATATTGATAAACCCTTGCAACAAAATGCTGGATCATTCAGGTGGACTTGCAAAAGCAATTGTCGAGAAAGGTGTGTATATATTTATTATCTACCCTTCATATTCTTTGGAGTTGGGGAGTATATAGCAATGTCTCTTTCTGTGTGTTATTAGGTTTGTAGATAATAAATTTCATTTCTGCCTAATGACTTTTAAGGAGTTCTGGAATTTGAACCAGGTTTGAATATGATTTTTGTAGGTTATCATGGATGTCAACCAAATGTATTGGGCTTGATATCAAGAGGACATAGTTTAATAATTATCATTCTCTTCCAAAACATTTAAGTTAATGGCTTCTGATTGACTGTGAAGTTTTGTCTTGTATCTTGAATGAAGATTTTTTGATCAATGCAGTATTGCCTGATCCTATGTGACACCTGGGCTGACTACTGAGTCATTATTAATATAAGAGTAGACATACTATATTTTTTACATAATCAATACATTTGAACATTAAATTTATGTCTCTAACTATCTTACAACCATCATGAATTTTAATCTGATTCTTCAAATGAAACACACAGGTTCACTCTCTCAGTAAACTACTTCTTTTCTTCACCTATTTAATTTTTTATCCAGGAGGAGCTGTGATTCTTAGTGAATGTTCACAACTGAAACATCAGAAATTGATGGATGGAGATGTTGTCTACACCAAAGGAGGTAAATGGTTTTGATCCTGAGTGGTCAGTTCTATTTCCTTTATCCAAAATTCAAAGAATTATGGGCACAATTATGATAAACAATAACTTACCCTTTCAATGTCCTAAATAGTGTTGTCTGTATTTAGTCATTTTGTCACAGAGTTAAGGAAGTTACACTGTAATTCTCCAATTATACTGGATGATTTACCTGTTCCTATTTCTCACAAAACTTGATTAGATTTTTTAAAAGCAGGCCTCCACTAAAGTCTGTGTCAACATATTCATGTTAGCACACTTACTTGACTATTCAGTGTTGTTCTGAATTTTAATACTAATATAGTTGAACCAAGCTTATTCAGTCCAAGGCTGAATGAATGCTCTGAAAAACTTCCTGAAGAAAATTATTGATTACTATGGAATTTTACAGTGGTGGCCAGACCGGTCCGGTGGCCTGAGTTGTTAGAGCATCCACCTTGGATGCATGGGTTCAAACCCCGACCAAGGCAAACCAAAGACTTATAAAATTGGTACTAACAGCTGCCTTGCTAGGCGCTCAGCATTAAGAGGTTAGTGTTAGGACTGGTCAGCCTGGTGTCAGGATAATGTGACTGCATGGGACATTGTGCTTCATGTCTGTGGCATGATGCCTCAGTGCTAGTCATCACTATAAACTGCCACACTGCAGATATCATAGCAATATGACTGAAGAATTGTTAAAGCTGTGTTAAAAATCCAAATCACACACACACACACACACTGGTGGCCAGGTACTTAACTGGGTCAAGAAACCAATCACATACTTTTTGTATTGGGCAAATGTTTATTATTTGTGCATTTTCTGCATTCCTTTTGTTAATTTTGAAGGGTTTTTATGCCTTGCTTTACAAGTGGTGCATCAGCAAATTGTGTTTCCCCCTTCATAGTTTCAGATCTAGGGTAAATATTGTCTGCTCAGTCTGGGTTCTTGATCATTTATTTTGTGATTATTATTTTTTTGTCCTTTGGAGCCTAATTGAAATAATTTCACTGGTTGTTGGATAAGTGCGAGCACAGGAAAACCCCATGGAACACAAACCCCACCTGTCTGTTGTACATTGGTTGTGCACATATTGATGGATGTCCAGTCATTTGTTTCTGGACAGATCAATTAAGTGTGTAATTTTGTAAAGTTTTCCAGGGGCCATGAGTTCAGCAGGCAGGAATGGTATATTTGATGGACCAGCAACACAGGTCCTTAGTGGTGACTACAGGCTTGTCAAACATACCATGAAGTTCACCCACCTTGACTGCCCTATCTTTCTGCTGTCATCAGGTATTTAAAGTTTCAGATGACAGTATTTGGAACATTAATGTCCTGGTGGAATTTTCTGGATCCAAGCATTCCATCCTGGGTAATATCGGACATTGCACCAGTTTTCCCCACAAGCAACTTAACATGACTTTGGCAAATGATTGTCTTCTTTCGTTCTTTTCCACATGTTCCAAAATTATGTTCTTTGAATTTCACTTTGTCTTGAGTCTGACACGATGATGGATAGCCACTAGATACTTGCTTCAATTTGAGGTATTTCTTGACGTAACCTGAGAAAGTTCTTTATTCAAGTCGTATCCCTCTGGTATTGTTCTGTGATAGGAAAGTGCAAATTTCATATACTTTTAACAACTATTTTCCCCCGATTGAGAGCATGAAACAATTTTAAACTCACCCACGTTCCTATCAAGTGTATTTTTCATCCTTGTGCCATTTTCAGAACTCTCTAATGAACCTTTGAGTGTGGTTTCTTTCAAGAACTTTACCCATAAGACTTTTTCTTGCTGTATTCAGCATCAGCGAGGAGTGAACTTCATGCTTTGTCAGTGGAGAAGGGTTGCTCGTGATTCAGCATTAACTGTGATTTGGTTTGTATTCTTTGCCAATCAGGGTTTCTGGCTATGGATTGGATATCTTCAGTAGTTCAATTCTCCTACTGAGATTTCCAGTGTGAGTCCTCTTAATGCTTGTGACAGAACCAGGACATTAGATAAGTAGATTTCAAAATATTTAAGTGGATTGGCTTCTAAATGTTTTCTTATCAGCATAAATTAGCAGCTGTAATTTCAATGTCAGTTTTCCCCCTATGAAATGATCATGAATAATTCATGAACTGGCATGAACTGTTCTTGAACGGTTCATGAACCATTCATGAAAGTTCATCAAAAGGTTCATGAACTATTCATGAATGTGCATGAACTGAAAATGGTCAGTTCATGAAATAATGAATTCATGAACTGTTCATGAACCATCACTTCACAAACTGTTCTTGAACAGTTCATAGAATATTCATGAACTGAATTCATGAACAGTTCATAAAAGTTCACAAACTGGGTCATCATCATTCTTCACAGTGAATGAACATATTCATGAACTATGATGAACAATGTTCCTGACATGAATGATTCATGACTTCATGAACAGTTCCTGTAAAAAAAAATTGATTATCTGACAAACTCGCAAATACGTATTTCATCCTGAATCATAAAATAACCTTAGATGTGGTTTTTTTTTAAAAAACATTATAAAATGCAACATATTATCTTAAAAACAGTATTTAATTTGATATAAATTTCTAATATGCAACAAAGAACATGTAAACTGACATTAAGCAATATTCTTTTTTTTACTCTTAGCAACGCTTTTTGTACGTTTTGTAATTTTTCTTTGAAAATTTTTCAAGAGATATTGGGGCAGTTGTGTTCAATCAACTGTTGAAGCATATGTAACTTTCATTGTCAAGGGGCTGTCTAAATTCCACTGGGGATTTCTCCTGACTTGACCAATCTTTTTCCCCGGAGACTGACCTGTCAGATAACTCTTTTGTGAAGACGTTCAGAGCCTATAATTTAATCAAATCCCACCTATTGTCACTACTGAATGTCTCCATCTGCAACTTAAGCTGTTCAATCCGATTACTCTTTGGATCTTTAACATTGCTGCAGCAGTCACTTTTTAATGTCTCTTCCATCATGGCCGTAAGATCCTCCAATTGTCAAATTTTCCTCCTTAACCTACAAACTTCATCCTCTAATAATTTTACTTTTCTGCTGTCTGATCTGAAAGAAAGATAAAGTTAATTACAGATAACCTCTGATCAACATTGTCTTTAGCTTTTAGCACATTATTTTTGTACCCCACTTTATTTACTGGAATAATTATGATTCAACTCAAAATTATTTAATCCCTTACACTTAATACACAACTTACTGAGCATTTATAATTTATTGGAGAATTTTGTCACTAGTTGTATTTTAACTGAAGCTGACTAGCCATAGGTATAGTCACAGGAGTCGGATGTTTTAATCAATAAAAATTTATCCACTCTGACTCCGGATGTTGCATATAGCTGCTTCCGGTTTGAACATCACGTTGTTATTTGCACCTGTATTGTGTACAGTTTGACACATTAACTAGTTTTAGTTTGTTTTTTTTTTGTTTTAATTTACCAAATTACATCAGATCATAGAAATAGTGATGTCATGAAACAGAAAACGATACCGAACATCTAAATTCCTATCGTAGATGCAGTACCGTGTCTGGTATTGAGATTGAAGGGGGGGGGTATGATAATGTTTAGGGATTTTCAAAAATTCAAAGAGCAAGTTTAAATTGGGTCTGAAAAAAATCATGTATATTAGTTTGGTTAAAACTAATATGATGACATATAAAAACCAATAAGATATCCATATAACTCCCACTGAAATAATCATGAATGACCTAGAAAAAGACGTAATTTTGATGATCCTGGCTGTGTACGCTTTTCCGCCTAATTTTGCTCTCACCAAGTCAATTCCTTCATATTCTTCATAATCGCTTCTCTGCACTTCTACTTACTTAAAAGAAATGATATTGAAAATATTCTCATCTGTCCAGTCCCCGGGAGTCTACGTTTTTTGTTCGAGATTTTTACTTGTTGCAGAACTGTTTGCATGCTCTTTCGTTTGTGGGGGAAAAGGAGACTCAGCTGCTGAAATCTCGTGTGTATATTAACCAATCATATCATGTCTTCTTTCACAGTCATCCAATCAGAATAATTGTTGTTTACATATTTCGGTTTTTACTGCAACTTGGCAACCAGTGACAAAGTCAATAAAATAATGCAGTTTATGACAGTAATGGACAAAAACGTTAGAACAAAGTCATTGAAAGCTTTTGTAGCAAGTACATTTTGTTCATGCTGGCCAGAAAATATTTTCCCATATTAATCCAGAACTACTCAGGTTAAGTACACAAGTATTGAATAAAAGATCTCTATGAACATTTATACGGTATCATATCATTTTAAAAAAATATTCACCTTTATTTATATTTTACTAATATTGTGAGAAGTTTGTATGATGAATTTTCATAAACATTTTATGAATATAATGATATAGAAATTTCATATACATTTTGAAGAAATATCTTGGTGGTGCATCAAAGTACTTGAATTGTTCATAAAGCAAGTTCATGACATTTCAGGAACTTCAAAGATACTATAATAGTTCATAAAAGTTCATCATTGTGTTCATGAACTCAAGTACATAATTCATCAAAATTCTTGAAGTGTTCATGAACTTAGTTGAGGAACTTTCATGAATATTTGTTCATGAACTCAAATGATGAACTGATCATGAACATTTCAAGAACGTTCATGAACATTCATGAACAGTTCATGATTGTTCATGAAGTCATGAATTTGTTTTCTTAGGGGTCTGGATGTTGTCATCTTCCTTCATAACTGGTTAATTCAGCAATGCAATAGTAGCAGGTAAGGTATCAGGGTCAGTGCAGTTGTTTTCTATATCAGTTTTGTGGAGGCTATCAGCTACCTTCCTAACAGGTAAATTCAGCAATTCAGTAGTAGCAAGTATTGTATTACTGCTATTAAAATGTAGAGTGGTTTTGTGGTGGTGGTGACTAAGACTAAACTTATTATGTAATACATATCTGCTTTTGTTTTGCATAGATTATCTCCTCCCACCCCAATCTAATGTTGTGTACTCTCATTCCAAGTTAAATGAGGAAGGTATATCCACATATTGGCTGTGACTAAGGAATCAGAATGGGATCATGTTCTGGTTAATTCTGGCCAATCAGTACTAATTTGATGATGAAATAATTTTAGCTTGGACTGGGGACTAAGAACCCCAGAAAAGGGAAGCAGCGCACTAGTAGTATTAATTAAGATTAGTTTTTACACCCCCAACCCCTCCTTCAATTTATAAACCGAAACTTTATGTATTTTTTTATTGCATAATTTGTTTGTGGTATTGTGATTATGTGAGTGTGTATGTGTGTGTTCATTATATGACAGTGCTAGGGTATCACTGGTGTATGGAAGCTTCAGAGCAATGTATTTTATTGTCTTAATTTGAATTTCCAATCATTTTTTCTAGGCTTAAACAGTCAAATAGATAATTTTTTCTCAATTGTACAGCATTTCGCATTTGGATTTTATGCACTGACCCCAATTTAATAAGGACCACAAACACTGTTTTTTTTGAGTCTCAGAATCCCCTAACAGTATCGGGAAGGTTGGCAGGTATGCAGTCATCTCAGTGAGAGAAAGGGGTGGGGGTAGAATAAATGTCCTTTCTGAAAGTTCATTAGCAATTACTATACAAGACATCCTGGTTCATCACTATAATGCTGTACAGGGGAGGCATACATGTGTGCTATGTTGTTATGCATGGCTACCTAGTACTGTGGTGTTAAATTACAAGCATGCATACTACATACTAATTTCTCAAGATTGAATCACATCAAAATATCAACCAAATTTGTAACAATAGTCCATCATATTTGCAAGTCATGCACCTTTTTTTAAAATACCTCCTAGAATTTTAAAAATGTCCTCCATTTGATCAAGTTGGTGTGGTGAATTTTGCTCCTAAAGTGTTCAGTTTGAGAACATATCCTGCCAATAACTAGCTGTATTAGGAAGATCCTTCACTTTTTCAATATTATAATGTTCAGGGGAGCATGATTCATTGTGTACAATGTTGTAGACAGAGGTATCTTGTTCTGTGGTAAATTACAAGCAGTTGTAATGTAATAATGGACATTTCTGTGATAGAGTATATTTTACTTGAAATTATATTTTATAGGGGATTGTAATAAGCCACAAAGTAAAATGCACAATAAGTAAAAGAGAAATTCAGGGACAGAACCAAACTTCTTCCAGAAGGCTTAAGTTTTGAGAAGAGGGGTATATGTTTTGCATAAAATACCTAACATTAGCTGTTTTACACAGAAAAGTGTACAATTTTATTTGGAAAAGGAGAGTTTCAACTTAATCTTCTTTTCACAAATTCCCTTCTGATTCAGAAGCAAAACTCACCCTTATTATACATGTGTTACACTAAGGTGTCTTAATTGTAATTAGGAACTACTGTAAATATACATGTAGGTGTAAAATTGTAATACCTGATGCGCACATTTTGCATATTTGTTCCTTGCTGTTACAGAACCTTTTTGAAATATCCAGTAGTTGTTTTGCATCATTTATCACTTAGTAAGAGTCATATGATTGAGGGTGGGTTGGGATTTTCATTTGAATGAAGATAATTTTTTTCTTCTTTTAATCTGAAGATAATTTGCTTTCCAGCTAATGTAATGGGTATAATTAGTTTTTCTTATTTTCTTAGATTGAGAGCAACAATATTTTGTTGAGCCCCTCCCCACCAAAATAAATATTACATGGTCAGTCCCTAATACCATTTTTTTCACAACAGATGTTTTGAATGATGTTACTGTATTTTTAATATAATATAGTGACATCAAAATACATGGCTGTTTCTAAATCCTAATATCACAAACGGCAAATTTGATTCTAATCCATAGATAGTGCCTATATACATGTTTTCCATGCATGTGATTTGGCATGTTTTATGTATGCAATGACTGTTTTCCATATGACACAGCAACTGTTAATGTAATATGGTTTATTCTATGTATACATAGACTAGCATAGTCTGCTCAAGAACTCTTATTTCCATTTAATTCTTTTTAAAAATGCCCCAAACTATATCAGAATTTGAAAGTTTATAAACATGTCCCAGGGCAAGCTGATGGAAAAATTGAACTTGCCTTTGGGAAATGCGAGCTCAATCAAAATTACAGTATTCGTCATTGTCGGCATCCGTCCGTCTTCGGGAGACAATGGTGTAGCTTCCGGTTGGGTGTCCTATCTGCACCTTTGCGAGTGGCTGAAGAGTCTGACCCCAGAGTGACAGTCTTTGTTGCACTTGGTGTAGGTGAATGTTGGTGCTTGTTGAGGCTGTTGTTGTTTCGCCTTCCTCCTGGCTCTCTTTGTAGCAAGATTTGTGTTTCTCGTTTCCTCGGCTTTCTGAACGCCCTGTCTGACAGCAAGGTGCCAGGCAGAGCGGTCATCAGCACAGCTCTCCCAGTTGTTGATGTTGATATTGGCCATCTTCATGTCCTTCTTGCAGGCATCTTTGTAATACAGACGTGGCCGTCCAGTCAGTCGTGCACCTTCTGCTAGCTCTCCGTATAGCAGGTCCTTGGGAATGCGGCCTGGATCCATTCTCTTGACATGGCCAAGCCAGCAAAGGCGCCTCTCACTGAGGATGGAGAACATGTTAATGCTGGCGCGTTCCAGAACCTCTGTGTTGAGTACTTTGTCCTGCCACTGGATGCGCAGAATGTGCAACAGGCATCTCAGGTAGAAGCTGTTGAGTTTCCTTTCGTGGCTCTTGTAGGTGGACCATGCCTCGCTGCTGTAGAGGAGTGTGCTGAGCACGCAGGCCTGGTAGACGCGCAGTTTGGTCTTCTCAGTGAGATTGGGGTTGTTCCAGACCCTCTGGTTCAGTCTGGCTATAACTGCTGCTGCCTTGGCAATCCTGCCATTCACCTCAGCATCAATGGAGAGCGAGCTGGAGATGGTGGACCCAAGGTATGTGTAGTTCTTAACAACTTCAAGGTTGTACCCCTCGATGGTGATGGTGGGAGGGGAGTCTGCATCCTGCGCAATGACATTCGTCTTCTTCAAACTGATGGTCAGTCCAAACTCCTTGCAGGTGTGGGAGAGGCGACATACCAGCTGCTGAAGTCCATCTTCCATATGTGATGTCAAGGCTGCATTGTTGGCGAAGAGCAATTCACAGATGAGAACCTCTGTGACCTTAGTCTTTGCACAGAGATGAGTGATGTTGAACAGCTTGCCATTAGCCCTGGTGTGGATGTACACTCCCTCACTGCAGTCCTTGAAGGCGTACTGGAGGAGCATGGAGAAGAAGATGGCAAAGAGCATCGGCGCGAGGACGCAGCCCTGCTTCACTCCACTGCTGACTGGGAAGGCCTCTGATGTTGCACCGTTGAAGCACACTGTCCTTTGCACGTTCTCATGGAATGATGTGACAACAGCGAGCAGTCGTGGGGGGCAGCCAATCTTCTCCAGGAGCCTGAAGAGTCCGCTCCGGCTGACCAGGTCAAATGCCTTTGTCAGGTTTATGAAGGCAATGTAGAGGGGCATCTGCTGTTCATGACACTTCTCCTGCAGCTGGTGTAATCAGAAGATCATGTCTACAGTTGACCAGCCGGCTCGGAAGCCACACTGGGATTCTGGGTAGACGCGGGAGGCTAGGGTCTGCAAGCGCACCAGGGCAACATGTGCAAAAGCCTTTCCGACGATGCTGAGGAGGGAGATGCCCCGGTAGTTGTTGCAGTCGCTGCGGTCTCCTTTGTTCTTGTACAAAGTGACGATGTTGGCATCTCGCATGTCCTGGGGGATGTGTCCCTGTTCGCAGCAGAGGCAGAGGAGTTTGTGCAAGGGCTGGAGTAGTACTGGTTTCCCGCTCTTGAGGACTTCAGGTGGGATGCCATCACTCCCAGGGGCCTTCCCACAAGCGAGGCAGTTGATGGCTTTTCTGAGCTCTTCCAGGGTGGGCGGTGTGTCTAGTTCCTCCATGACTGGCAGGTCTGGGATGGCGTTCAGGGCAGTGTCGGTGATGACGTTTTGGGTTGCATACAGCTCAAGATAGTGCTCAACCCAGCGCTGCAGCTGTTTCCCCTGGTCTGTGATGACTACACCTGTCTTGGACTTGAAGGGGGCAGTCTTGAAGGATGGGAGACCTGTCGCCTTCTTGATACCCTCGAACATGCCTCTTGCATCCCCAGTGTTGGCAGCTGTCTGTATGCTGGTGCAGAGTTTCAGCAAGTAGGTGTTGGCGCAGTGGCGAGCAGTTCACTGGGCGTTGTTCCTGGCAGTCCTGAAGGCTTGCAGTGTACTAGGGCTAGGCGCAGCATTGTAAGCCAGACCTCCTTGCCTCAGTCACGGGCTCCATCCCCTCCCAGTTGGCCTCATACCAGTCGGTATTTTTGCACTCCTTCTTCTCCTAGGCAGTAATGGCTGAATTGTACACAGCGTCTCGGAGGTGGGACCACTTGGAGTCGATGGTGTCATCAGGTGTCTCTTTGGTGAGAACCTCCTGCAGCTTGCTGATGAACTGCTGTCTTCTCTGGGTTGCTTGCACAGCAGGTGTTGATGCATGAGCAACCCTTCTTCTTGACATGGTGCAGCTTCTTCGGTATTATTCGCACCTTACTGGCCATGAGGGAGTGGTCCGTGTCGCAGTTGGCGCTGTGGTAGCTGCGGGTGAGGAGGACACTGGCCAGTTCCGCACGCCTTGTGATGACGAGGTCTAGCTGGTGCCAGTGGTGGGAACATGGGTGTCTCCATGACACTTGGTGGATTTCCTTGCATTTGAAGTAGGTGTTGGTCACACATAGGCTGTGGGAACAGCACATCTCCAGAAGTCGCTGACTGTTCTTGTTGATCTCGCCCCTTCCATGAGAGCCGAGACAGGTGGGCCAGGCCTTGTGGTCAGCTCCCACTCTGGCATTGAAGTCTCCTAGTAGGTAGAGGCCTTATGTGTTGGGGATACTGGATATTGCTTGATCCAGAGCCTCATAGAGGGTTGGGGCATACACGCTGAAGATGTTGACTGGGCCTGAGGATGTTGACAGCCGGAGGGCAAGGATCCTCTCAGTGCCTGATGACAGAGGCTCAATGAAGGCGACGAGCATGTTCTTTACGGCAAAGCCAACACCGTGCTGCCTAGGTTCATCCGAGGACTTTCCTTGCCAAAAGAAGGTGTAGTTGGCTTCCCTGATGGTGCCGCTGTTGACCAGTCTGGTCTCCTGAAGGCAAGCAATGTCGACGTTCAGTCAGGAGAGTTCCCTGTCAATTATGGTAGTCTTCCGTGCGTCATCGATCTGCTGCAGGTCATCGGTGAGTCCAGGACACATGGTCCTGACATCAGTATGTGAAACGAAGAGCTGGAGTCTTCTTTTTTCTTCTTTGAGTCTTGCCTGGTGTGGAGTTTGTGGCCTGCTTGTCGAGATAGTTCTCTAAGCACCACGCACCCAGTGAATCAGGCAGGCCATGGCGGGACAGCACCTTACTGACTAGGGGCTGCCCAGCTTGAGGCAGGCAGTAGCTGTCCAATGAGACATGGCGGTCTCTCCCACCATCGGAAGCAACCCCTGGTGCCAAGCTCTACATCGATCGAGCTATTGCTTAGAACCGGTAAACTGTTGCTTCCCGTGCTGTGCTGGCGCCTTATGACGACACTGGAGTGTCCACTCCAGTGGAGCTACGAAGCCTGGGCAGGGCAGCATGGAGAATCAGCTGTTGCCCATGCAGTAGATCCCCCCTCTTCACGCAGCTGGTGTTCCCAAGGGAATGACTAATGCTGATACAACTTGGCACCAACGGCATCGCAGGGGTTGCCAGAATGATATTGGGGTCAATGTCAGACCGCCTTAGGGACTCTGTCTCCGGATTCTCTGTCGGGGTTTACTCCCTTAGCCTTTCCCATGAGTGGGTATAGCCACAAGGCAGCGGAGGCTTGGGATCAGAGTTTTTCTTCTCTTAGATGAGCTACCATCCAAGGTTTATGAGCCCCATCTACCCAAGGCAACTGGTTTTAAGGCACCAGTGGCTTGCCTTCACCCCTTCTCCTGTTAGTGGAAACATGGTCCGCCGGACTTGGAAGCTAAGCCACTCGCGAAGGCCAGGAACTGGATTTTAGTTGATCAAGGCGATCAGATGCAAGCCGTATGGGGCATTTCTGGAGGAGTGGGGCACTTGTCTTCCACTCCCACCCCAGCAATGTCAACGTTGGACCACAGTAACTGTTTCAAATAAGGTAAACTCAAATGTGGGAAGGTTTTAAAAAAACAGAGTTTTTTTTGTAATTAGCTTATTTTGGTTTTCTTTTTTGTCTTTTTAACACATTAAAAATGCATACCAGTAATTGACAGAGACAGGTTATCAGGGAATTATATATATATATATATATATATATATATATATATATAGTATTAATGTAGAATATATGTAGATAAGGAAAAAAGGAAGGGTTTGAATAGAGAATAGAATGCATAGCTAAAAGAATTTTTTAAAGAGAGAGAGAGGGGGGGAGGGTTTTGAGCAATTATTTACCGATAATAGCTAGACTTTAAAGATGTTTTTTATGGTTAATTTTGCAAGCCATGGACATGTAACATTTGTATGTACAGTGTGAATTGTTGATAGTGTATAGAATTGTTGTGTTTCAGCTAGGAATTTCTTACACTTTGGCAGGGGCATCAGGAGCAAAGGGTACACTTTTGTTGAAGGAAAGGGGTACATTTTGTAACAAAGGTCATTATGTTTTAAACAGAAGTACTGATGTCATAGTTAACCTTAGAATATAAACCTTTTGGAAGTTAAAAACCTATATGCATAAATTGTGCCAGGATTATTGCTCTTTCTGCCTGCACCACTTATATTCAAGGAAGAGGGTGGGGTGCATCTGTGTCCTTTGGACACATTTCAAGTTTGAGTGAGCAGTTTTCAATCAGCAGGTTTGCACTGATTAATTAGGTTGTAATTAATTAGGTTGTAATTTATATACAGTACATGGTGGTGCCCATGTTGAAACCTGACAATATTTATTTAGAACAGGTGTTCCAGAGTTTAAAACAAAAAGTATAAAGAGATTGCCAAAATTTATAAGAATAAGACCATAATATAACAGCTAAATAGCATTTTCTCAATCTCTTATTTTAATAGGAAATCTGAAATGCAAGGTAGTTGCGCATTGTGTAAGCCCCATCTGGCAAGGAGGGAATGATAATGAAGAAGAATATTTGAAAGAAGTGGTCCTGAAGAGTCTGGAGGAAGCAGACAGAAGGAGGCTGTCAAGTATTGGAATTCCTGCAATTGGGACAGGGATATTTGGATGGCCCATGTCTGTGGCAACACTGGTTATTGTAAGAACAGTACAAGAATATTTCCAGGTAAGAAATATACAGTCATTAAAGTAGTACTCAAACATCAATTATTTCCATTAAGAACGCATAACATGATAATGACCCATTTGGTCATACTTTTCATATTATTACATGTATAATCCATTTTCAAATCAGGAAAGCTCAAATGAGGAGATCTAAGAAGAAAATAAGATCTGATTTCATTTCAGTTTACTGAGCATCTTCATGTACCCAGATATATATGCAAAAAGATAAAAATCCAACAGTTATTCAATGAATTTATTTATATTTAAATATGCCAATATAATTTGCAGCCAGAAACCAAGCAAGTAAATAATTCAAGATCAGTATGACACCATTACAACTGCCCATGCACAGTAGAAGCATGTAACATCATTACTTCTCCACAGTTTATCCATCTAACACATTTTTGTTTCTGTCCTGTAATTTTTTAGCGCTATTTATGATTAAGGAATGAAACTTGGTATACTTAAACAGCAGATGAAGGGATGAATTTTGGTGCAACTATATGTCATCACTAAATGTTGTGTCACATACCACATTGGGTTCTATCTTCAAGGTAAAGATCACAGAGCTTTTTAGAATAAATGAATTTAACTTGGTATACTTATATATTGTCCCAAGAATATGTGGATATATGTATTTTTAGTAAAAATATGTAAAATAATTTTATCGCAGGGTCCTCACCTGGCTTATGGTGGGTATTCCCTTGCAGATTCAGTCTCAATTGATCACGATTAGCATGGATGCAAGCATGGCAGGGCAGAGTGCCCATCTCCCTCTCTCATTGTAGGGTGTTAGGTTATTGTCCTCAGAACCATTTATAACATGTCATTCTCCTGGAGATAAAAGCCATAGTGAATGTTTTTCAGTTGTGGCAGATGTCCTGTGGTCTGAGGGAGTTTTCACTCTATTTGACAAATTACCACTGTATCAGGAGGCAAGGGAAACAAATACCCAGACCTCAGGGTTCTTGTGTGGGATTTCCAGGCAGTCTTACCATAATAGCTGACTCTCTGTCTCAGCAGAATCAACTAATTCAAACTGAAATGTCATATTAATAGCAGCAATAACTTACACATAATTATTGTGAAGTTTTAATTGTTTGTGCCCAACCTGCCCAGCATAAAAGGGCAGTGAGAGGTTAGTGTTTTCCTGTCTCTGTCTAAAACAATAGATTGACGTAAAAAGGTTTCTAAAATTTTGTTGTTATTGTTGTTTCCTTGAACACATATATTAATAATGTCCATGTCTTCACTTTGCAGGTGTGTCTGCATTCTTTCCTCAGTAAAATGTTAAAACAGAGAGAAATTGTCTTACTTTACGAAAGGAAAAAGGCAGGTAAAATGGGTCATTCATTTGCTTATGTCATGCATGCACATGGGTGTACACACTGCATTACATCCAGGTGAGTTTACACATGACATTAAAATATATTGTCGTTATTTCATTTTTCAAAATAATGTCAGTACAGTCTGGGGGGCAGTGTGGCCACAAGAAGGACTCATGGGTTACTCAACCAGACTGCATCCATTGCTCTAAGCGCACACCAAAAAAATCATTGTGCACTTTGCAGTATTCTGAAAAAACCTGGAATCTAGCTAATTCCAGCCAAACCTATATGCTGCGGAGGAAATTTCCCTTGCCCTCGTCTTTGGAATTTTCAGATTTTTCTCTTGCAGCCCTCCGTCAGGCTTAAAGAGGCAGTAGTATAGGAAAATGGGGATACCGAACCATTTCCATCCTACGAGCCCTCAAATCAACCTAAAAATGCTTAAATCTCGCAAAAAAACATAGTAGTATAAGAAAATTGGGATACCGAACCAGTTCCATCCTACAAATCCTCAAAACAACTTGAAAAGGTTTGTATCTTGCAATGAAAAACATGAAACAGAGGTTTTATTTAACGTATCAGAAGCAATTAAAACATGAGCTGAATTTAACAAATAATTTAATCATTAATAATTATATAATGTGTGATTTTGAAGGTTTTCTTGATATGTATTGTGCACTTAATAAACGTTATATATCAAGCAATGATGAGGTTAACTTTACAAAAAATATAAAAGTATTTGCATTTAATTTGCTAGAAAGATTGATGTATGAGCTTAAACTAAAAGTAAATCATGATGTTAAGATGAGCCAAATGATTTTTACATCATATGGTGCAATGTGGGTTTGTTATAATATTAAAAATGAAGATGAAGAAGCGATACTGAGAAAGTGGATAAGTGATACTGAAACAGATGTTTATAATCATGTTTATAATAATATTAAACCAGAGTTTCAATCTCTCGTAGAGGACCCAGAAAAGCAAAAGCTACAGAGGAAATATCAACAGGATAACATAGGGCGATTTTATCAAGTTGAAACAATCGTCTTATAATGACCAAGTGCTAGCGTATTAATTCCATCGCTACAGTAACGTTTATCATCGAAGTTGGTTAACGCGTGTTTTATTAACTTATCCGTCTTAAGCTGATGTTTATAGGATCTAAAAGTGTACATGCTCGCGAAGTGTTTCGAAGAATTTCTAAGGACATCAAGATAGTCGCTGTGTTTGATTTTATTTTTAACAACATTTTTCTTAATACCTTTTAGTTTCTTAGTTTCCGCACCTAGAGGCACAGCCACACTTGGAGCGGTTTTCACTGAATACATCTTGCTTCTGAGACCAACGAACTCCAATCAATACTGGTTTAAAGCAAAACTCATCCTTCATTTTTCCCATAACTTTTTTGTTAGTAGGATCATGAAATGGAGAATCTCTCGGGACATCAGACAAATCAAACTCATCTTTATTATCATAAATATCTTTATAAACATCATCGCAGAATACTTGATAAACCAACGAATCAGTGTCTGTGAATAGCAACTTAGAATTAGGCCAGATTTTCCTGATTTTATTATAGTGAAAATCATACATTAACCATATTGAAGTTTCTAAAACACTCGCACCAACAAAGATCGGTTTGTTTAGCTTTAAATTTGTTTTATATTTCTTGACTAACTCGAGATTTTCATTTAGTTTCATCGATCCAGCAAAAGTATCCAAGGCAACCAACTTGCTGAGACGTTTTTCCGAATTAACAATTTCAATGTCGACGCGCTTGCGAATATTTTCCATAGTTTTTCCAAAGACGGAGTTATTCATTAGCTTGAAGAAATCTTTTTCAAAATCTGTTGTTGCTATAGTCCTCATATCATTATTAAACCTAATATATTTCGACATCCATCTAGATTGTCTTACGCATAATATCCTATGAATTTTAACTAATATCAAACCATTTTCTAACGCTTGCTGCAGATTTTTATAATGACAAGTATAATTTCATTTGTTAAGCAAGTTTGGAACTAATTTAGGTATTACACAAGGCTTTCCAATGCGACTAGCTAACTGCTCTTTTGACAACAGCGAATCTGGAATTATCATTTTTTCAGGCAGAAATGGGTAATCATTATGTGAGTCATGTAGATACTCAGGGTAATTAACATCAACTTTGAGATAATAAGTATGGTCAGCATCAGATAAATCTTTTTTAAAGTTATTAGTGTCATCACCAAACTCTCTAGCGTCAACCCAACGATCAACGGCATATGGCATAGACTGATCCATAGCCCAGCTGTATAATGCATTTTTATCCAAGTAAATAATAGCGCTGCTAGGTTGATTTGGATCATAATCAGGCAAATATTTATTATTAGCGTGGGCATATTTATGGCTAATGACAGAGATTCCACCTCGAATTGCTTTTTCAAAAAACATATACATATCGATGTTGCCCTCAGTTATCAGCTCAGTAACTGTATTTGTTGTCTTATACAGAGCATCCCATGACAATCCTGGACTTGAAAAATACCAAGCTGGATCAAGTTTGTATTGGTTTATAGAAGTTCTCCGAAAACTTCTAAAGATATCGTTGAGTAGTAGAACATCTTGAATAAGATAGATGTCCATGTAATTGCCGAGAGTTTTTACAGTCGAATGTTTTCCAAACATTGAGCGTGATTAAATTCATCATCTGAGATACCTTCTCCAACTAGTTCTGAATAAAATTTATCTTTATCAGGTAGTGATGTTTCATCAAGTACATCCAACGAAGTTAAATATTCGTATGGAAAAATACCTTTTTTGTTCATTAAGTTAACTTTATCAGTTCCAAAATGTTCTTCTAACGACATAAAATTGCTATAGTTTTTAGCAAGCGCATCCAACGAGGACGCCATAAACTGCATGCTGTCGATGAATCGAAGTGGACCAACTGTAACTGACATAAATTTCTCATAGTTATTAGGAATAGCACTTATTGATTTATCCTCACATAATTCAACAATATCTGGATGTCCTAGCGCAGTAATAATGAAATGACTATCATAACCCCGAAAGTTATGAGCGACACAAGGAATAAAGTCGACTTGATGAAAACTATCTTTACAGGTTTTATGAGCAGCTCCAAAATATTTACCTGTTACATAACAATAATCGATTGTTTTTGTCATATCTTGTGGTTGTTTTGCTTTTTTCTTGCTTTTCTTTTGATCTGTTTGAATGTCATCTAGCTTTTTATTAATGAAAATCTTATTGCAAATATGACAGTGAATAGCTTTGTGAAAATCTGCTTGGTTTTCATCAGTTAACTCAACTTTAGGTTTGGAACCTGGTTCTAAACTAAGTTTCTGGAAAATTTCATTAGCTTCTATAAATAAGTTTTTCATTAACCAAACTTCAGGGTCTTCATCAGAGTCTTTCTGTCGTCTATATAACTTAACAGGTTTAGATAAACTTGGATCGATAACACATGTAACTTTATAAGCGACTGACACGGAGATATGTTTTGTCACATGAATTGTCTCAACATCATTAGATTTTACATTTGGTTTGTGATTATTTTGTTTAATCTTAAGTTGTATTGACTCAAAATCATATGAAATTGTAAATGGCATTGTTGCAGAGTTTCTAAACTTATTAAATTTTAGTAATTTATTTTCTTTACTTGGCAATGTTGTTCTTTGCGAGTACACACAATATTCCAAGTGTTTGTTTAGCTTATCATTATTATGAAAACCATGCAGACACTTATAACAAAAATGAAGTTTTTCTTTATGTCCAGTATATTGCTTTCGAACTAATCCATCAAAATTCTTTATTAGCGAATAATGTTTATGGAGCATTAACAGATTTATTGTTTTAGGTCCAGCGCTAGATGATATTCTCATTGGATAAATCTTACAACTAGAATTGAATCCAAACACGTTAATAGACAAATTGTTTTGATTTTCAATCCTAGCAATCTGTTTAATCGGGGTTGGGAAATCAATACCATCTAAATTAATTTTTGAAACATGTTCTAAGTAATTTGAAACTCTGTTATGGTGATTATTTACAGGAAATAGGTGTGCTAAAATGCTCCACAAAATACATTTATCATCATCAGAGACAACATTTATACAACACTGTGAGTTTATAATTTTCTTTGGTAACTTAACAAACTTTCCACCTCTGAGTGGATCATATTTATAACTGTGAATTAGCAAGTAAGATTAAAATCCAACCTGAACCAGATCTAGTATAATTTTCGATATTATTTTCAATTTCCTGCGCCATTATAACAGTAACTTTATTTATGTCATTAATATTATAAGTATAAACAACTTTTGGATTACTCCTAATATAAGGCCGAACATATTTATCAGCGTCAACTGCATGTTGAAATGTAACTAATAATTCAGCTATTATTTTAATGCGAGGCTCATTAAGATGAATAAAGTTAATAGCAGATCTTATTAAATTTTCTAGTGGTTCTGAATCTAACTCTATGTGAAAAGCTCTTGTGAATCCAGCAAATAATGAAGCAGTTTCACTGATTTTAATCCACGATTTTTTGATCTCAACAAGCTCATTTTGTAGTCGCTCAATAGCAATATTTGTTCTGGGATAATCAGGTTTTCTTCCAGTTGTCGCTGTATAATCATCGATAAGACGCTTAACCATCTTATGATGTGACTGTTTAACCTCATCGAGACCTTTATGCGATTCAATATTAGGAAGTACCTGTTTGAGTAATCTTCGTTGTATTTCTTTTTGTAGCTCATACAATGCAACATTTCATTTCGGATAATTTGGCCTTACCCCAGTGAGTTTTTCGTAAGAATCTAACGTTTTTTTGACAATACTATGACGCAAATGTTTCGTCATTGTCATTTAATATTAATATATTTATATAATTTTTACGTTCAAATTAAAAAGGGGATTTCCCTAATGGGTTTTTCCAAGGGGATTTCCCTGATGGGTTTTTCCAAGGTTTTGCTTAAAATCGTATTTAAATTTAAATATAATATTATGTTACTATATACCGATGCCTTTCTCAGTTGGTTTAAATAACTGTAAATGGCTTCTACAAGGATCAGATAAAGTCTGTAGAAAGAGTTGTTATGAGGAATATTGTGGTTATCATAGAAATTATATAAGGAAAACAAAATCACCTGGATTACATCCTTGCGCGCAGTGTGGACTTGGACTTTGAGGTAAATATCAACTTTGTTGGAAATGTGGTGGAACTAATTATGCAAATTTAATCAACTACTACAAACGACGGAATCTAAAATATTGCGCTTATTAAACAATTCCTCCAACAATCGATGAATACCTAGCAAACACAAAAGATCTAAATATAAATATTTTAAAGAATATAACAATGAATGAAGTTAATCAAAACACTTGTAAATATCTACGACAAGGATCAGTTAAACCCTGTGGAAGAGCCTGTAATGAAGAATACTGCAGCTATCATCGCGGTTACATCAAATGTAGGTCTATCTTAGGTTGTCATCCATGCCTACAATGTGGTGTTGAAGTGCGAGGTGAATGTGAACTTTGTGTTAAATGTGGTGGAGTAAATTATGCATCATTGTTAATTTATTACAAAAAAAGGAAGTTAAAATATCGAGCTCAAAAATTAAATCCACCAACCATACATGAATTTCTTGCTAACACTAAAGGCAAAGGTGGTGTAAACTATTCTCAGACGAACAATTTTCAAGCGATTGAAGCAAATTGAAATTTAATTTAAATATAAATATTATATAATATTATAATTATGAGAAATGCAATAATATTATTTACACAAGATGAACTTTATGATGATGCTATAAGAATAGCCAACGATAATGTAAGCTCAACCTTTATGAAAAACGGTATGTTAATGCGGCATGTGAAAGAACATGTTGGCGGTGGATTTTCTAGAAAATCGTTATTGCTTCTGAATACAAATAGATTTAACAAATCACGAGAAAGATTGAAAAAGAAACTGCTAGCTAGAAAACAACAATCAGAAATCTATCAAATCCCCAGATAATTACTTAAGTAATTGCTATCAGTAATTTTTACTGTAATTTATAAAGGCCTCTGGGGATTTAGTAAAAAGCGGCGATATATTTATTCAGCATATTTTATTTTTTATTTTATTTTTTCCCACTTATTATTAATTTAGTCAAATCCACAAAATAAGGACAAAAAATCAGTGTTGCTTGTTGGTCTTAATTTAGCAAAATAAACATTAAAAACAGACCCTATGTGAAAGATAAGTGTCTGCATGGTTTTCATAATAATGATAAGCTAAACAAACACTTGGAATATTGTGTGTACTCGCAAAGAACAACATTGCCAAGTAAAGAAAATAAATTACTAAAATTTAATAAGTTTAGAAACTCTGCAACAATGCCATTTACAATTTCATATGATTTTGAGTCAATACAACTTAAGATTAAACAAAATAATCACAAACCAAATGTAAAATCTAATGATGTTGAGACAATTCATGTGACAAAACATATCTCCGTGTCAGTCGCTTATAAAGTTACATGTGTTATCGATCCAAGTTTATCTAAACCTGTTAAGTTATATAGACGACAGAAAGACTCTGATGAAGACCCTGAAGTTTGGTTAATGAAAAACTTATTTATAGAAGCTAATGAAATTTTCCAGAAACTTAGTTTAGAACCAGGTTCCAAACCTAAAGTTGAGTTAACTGATGAAAACCAAGCAGATTTTCACAAAGCTATTCACTGTCATATTTGCAATAAGATTTTCATTAATAAAAAGCTAGATGACATTCAAACAGATCAAAAGAAAAGCAAGAAAAAAGCAAAACAACCACAAGATATGACAAAAACAATCGATTATTGTTATGTAACAGGTAAATATTTTGGAGCTGCTCATAAAACCTGTAAAGATAGTTTTCATCAAGTCGACTTTATTCCTTGTGTCGCTCATAACTTTCGGGGTTATGATAGTCATTTCATTATTACTGCGCTAGGACATCCAGATATTGTTGAATTATGTGAGGATAAATCAATAAGTGCTATTCCTAATAACTGTGAGAAATTTATGTCAGTTACAGTTGGTCCACTTCGATTCATCGACAGCATGCAGTTTATGGCGTCCTCGTTGGATGCGCTTGCTAAAAACTATAGCAATTTTATGTCGTTAGAAGAACATTTTGGAACTGATAAAGTTAACTTAATGAACAAAAAAGGTATTTTTCCATACGAATATTTAACTTCGTTGGATGTACTTGATGAAACATCACTACCTGATAAAGATAAATTTTATTCAGAACTAGTTGGAGAAGGTATCTCAGATGATGAATTTAATCACGCTCAATGTTTGGAAAACATTCGACTGTAAAAACTCTCGGCAATTACATGGACATCTATCTTATTCAAGATGTTCTACTACTCGACGATATCTTTAGAAGTTTTCGGAGAACTTCTATAAACCAATACAAACTTGATCCAGCTTGGTATTTTTCAAGTCCAGGATTGTCATGGGATGCTCTGTATAAGACAACAAATACAGTTACTGAGCTGATAACTGAGGGCAACATCGATATGTATATGTTTTTTGAAAAAGCAATTCGAGGTGGAATCTCTGTCATTAGCCATAAATATGCCCACGCTAATAATAAATATTTGCCTGATTATGATCCAAATCAACCTAGCAGTGCTATTATTTACTTGGATAAAAATGCATTATACAGCTGGGCTATGGATCAGTCTATGCCATATGCCGTTGATCATTGGGTTGACGCTAGAGAGTTTGGTGATGACACTAATAACTTTAAAAAAGATCTATCTGATGCTGACCATACTTATTATCTCAAAGTTGATGTTAATTACCCTGAGTATCTATATGACTCACATAATGATTACCCATTTCTGCCTGAAAAAATGATAATTCCAGATTCGCTGTTGTCAAAAGAGCAGTTAGCTAATCGCGTTGGAAAGCCTTGTGTAATACCTAAATTAGTTCCAAACTTGCTTAACAAATGAAATTATACTTGTCATTATAAAAATCTGCAGCAAGCGTTAGAAAATGGTTTGATATTAGTTAAAATTCATAGGATATTATGCGTAAGACAATCTAGATGGATGTCGAAATATATTAGGTTTAATAATGATATGAGGACTATAGCAACAACAGATTTTGAAAAAGATTTCTTCAAGCTAATGAATAACTCCGTCTTTGGAAAAACTATGGAAATATTCGCAAGCGCGTCGACGTTGAAATTGTTAATTCGGAAAAACGTCTCAGCAAGTTGGTTGCCTTGGATACTTTTGCTGGATCGATGAAACTAAATGAAAATCTCGAGTTAGTCAAGAAATATAAAACAAATTTAAAGCTAAACAAACCGATCTTTGTTGGTGCGAGTGTTTTAGAAACTTCAATATGGTTAATGTATGATTTTCACTATAATAAAATCAGGAAAATCTGGCCTAATTCTAAGTTGCTATTCACAGACACTGATTCGTTGGTTTATCAAGTATTCTGCGATGATGTTTATAAAGATATTTATGATAATAAAGATGAGTTTGATTTGTCTGATGTCCCGAGAGATTCTCCATTTCATGATCCTACTAACAAAAAAGTTATGGGAAAAATGAAGGATGAGTTTTGCTTTAAACCAGTATTGGAGTTCGTTGGTCTCAGAAGCAAGATGTATTCAGTGAAAACTGCTCCCAGTGTGGTTGTGCCTCTAGGTGCAGAAACTAAGAAACTAAAAGGTATTAAGAAAAATGTTGTTAAAAATAAAATCAAACACAGCGACTATCTTGATGTCCTTAGAAATTCTTCGAAACACTTCGCGAGCATGTACACTTTTAGATCCTATACACATCAGCTTAAGACGGATAAGTTAATAAAACATGCGTTAACCAACTTCGATGATAAACGTTACTGTAGCGATGGAATTAATACGCTAGCACTTGGTCATTAAAAGACGATTGTTTCAACTTGATAAAATCGCCCTATGTTATCCTGTTGATATTTCCTCAGTAGCTTTTGCTTTTCTGGGTCCTCTACGAGAGATTGAAACTCTGGTTTAATATTATTATAAACATGATTATAAACATCTGTTTCAGTATCACTTATCCACTTTCTCAGTATCGCTTCTTCATCTTCATTTTTAATATTATAACAAACCCACATTGCACCATCTGATGTAAAAATCATTTGGCTCATCTTAACATCATGATTTACTTTTAGTTTAAGCTCATACATCAATCTTTCTAGCAAATTAAATGCAAATACTTTTATATTTTTTGTAAAGTTAACCTCATCATCGCTTGATATATAACGTTTATTAAGTGCACAATACATATGAAAAAACCTTCAAAATCACACATTATATAATTATTAATGATTAAATTATTTGTTAAATTCAGCTCATGTTTTAATTGCTTCTGATACGTTAAATAAAACCTCTGTTTCATGTTTTTCATTGCAAGATACAAACCTTTTCAAGTTGTTTTGAGGATTTGTAGGATGGAACTGGTTCGGTATCCCAATTTTCTTATACTACTATGTTTTTTTGTGAGATTTAAGCGTTTTTAGGTTGATTTGAGGGCTCGTAGGATGGAAATGGTTCGGTATCCCCATTTTCCTATACTACTGAGGCATAGCTGTTCAGTGTGGAAGAACACTTCATGGTCCCATGAGTTCATGGGACCAACTTCTTTGGCAGCATGTGAGACCCTTCAAGAAGGAGGGACTCAGCATTTGAGGAGTCACTGTCCCCTGAAAGGGAAAAGTCGGTTATTTCTTATGCAGGGCAGAGTATTGCATCTTCCCAAGAAAGAGGTGGTACACTGCTCACCTCAAGTCCCGAGTAGCATGTTGTTCCCTCCTGCACATTTGATATCCATGACAGTATGTAGTTCCTTCTGGCTAAGAAGTGGTGTACTGCACACCTCATATTTGCAAGAGTTTGTTGCTCTCTCACATTAGGGATGTGGTACACAGCACAACTCATATGCATGGCAATATGTTGCTCTCTTCTACTGGGGAAGTAATGCACTGTACACCTCCCTCCCATCAGGGAGGTGGTGCACCACACATCTCATATCCAGGCAAGCATGTTAATCCATCCCACGTGGAAAGTTGTGCACCACTCCCAACACTTCCAGGGTACCTCTCTTCCTGATAGGAAGGATCTGTTGATGATGAGATATTCTCTGATTATTACTCAGCGGCCTTAGGGTACAGACAGAGTTCCTGCCTCTCCCTCCTCTACCATAGGTGTCACATATTCCAGGGCAGACAGATGATCTCATCTGCCCTCTACAGTTCATAGCACTATAGCCCATCCTTACCATGCTAAATTACAGGTCATGGCACAGAATGCTTCTATGACCCCTCCACAATTGAGGGTCATAGTGGTTTGGAGTAAGTTAAATGATGAAGATGCCCTCTGTGTACTCTGTTGACTCAATGAGTTTGAGATGGAAGCAGTGTCACTGATGCATCCTATCAGGCCCATATCCCAAGTTGACATGGAGATGGAGTTCTGGTCATTTAGTCAGGCAGTAACGAAGTCTGCTGTTTCTTACCTTGGGATTTGTACCTGAAACCATCTGGCACACAGTCCAAGAAGATTCTTTCCATTTTGAAAAAGACTGAACTAAATGACCAGTTCTCACAATAACTTTGTGATATTTCCATGTAAATGTCATTTACATTGAATAGTTTCAAGTCATGCCTGAGAATGTAAGTCTTATAGATAGGTATCTACCAGATTCAAAGATAATAACATAATTACATGTATTATTATGAGTGCTAGTGAAAATATAAAGATTTACCAGTTTGTATACAAATCATGATTATAATTAAAATTGCAACAGATTAATTAATTTGAAAGACATTGTCTTTAGAGATTGGGTTATCAGTATAAGTGATAAAGCTGGTGAAACATTCTAGCACAAGGAACCTGTCCAGGACAGTCAGTTTTCGTCAGTGTGTAATAATCAAAGGATGGGACAATTTAAAATAATTCTGACTCAAATTCACACATGAAGACAATCTCAGAAGAGTCATTTGCTTCTACAGCAAAATCATGTTAGTAAATATAACGTGCACTTTAGGAATATATTTTGGTAAATTTCAGTTGAAGTTTACATGAGGCCTGTATATATGTAAACATTTACAAATTGTGGGAGATAGTTTACGTAGGGCTGTGTTTTTTCAGTACTGTATGAGCCTGCTCAATGAAATTGTTGACAGTTATGTATACCAGGTAAGTGATATTACATCCACTTGCACCCCAGGTTTTATTATGTACAACGTGTGTTGATTTTTCTTACTTTTGTTATATGGATAAACATGACTGCAGTGTTCTTTATGTAATTTTAGGATAATAGCAACAGTGTTGTCAAGAATGTCTGCTTATGTGATTTGGATGCACAGCATGTGAAATCCTTCATAGATGCAGTTAAGAAGGCTTTCCCAACTGGTGATTTGACTTTTCATGAAGATCCAAGTCAAACTGCAACAAGAGGATCATCATCTGTGAGAACAAGCTCAGGTAAATCTGGTTAATCAGAAACAAGTGAGACACATTCCTTTACCTAAAACAGTATGGTCTACATAGAACATTAAAAAAATTTTGGAACATTTATCCTGTACTTCAAGTACATACAGTGATACCCCTCTTATAAGGCTTAACCCTTTCTTCATCTGGGAAGAGGTCTTATAAGGAGGGGTAACTACTAGAGGGGATCTCACAGATGTAAGTAATAACTACTTATGAAGTACGAAAGGCATGAATAATTTTTTTTAATAGTTTCATGTAAAAATCACAGGAATGTTATAGAATGCATTGGTTTGTCAAAGTTTTATTAAAAATTACTTAAATAATTATGAGTTAAATAATAATAAATATTGTTGTGAATCTGCTTTGTCGATGAAATCTGGGCATTGACAATCTGGCTGTAATTATACCTGGCCATTGATTCTGTTTTCCCACTGCAACAGAATGTATGTAGATTTTGTTTATTTGAATCTTTCTGATATCAGATTCTTCATTAATGAACAAAGGAACCTCATCCATTTCATTTAGTCAAATTACTTTCACTTTTCATTTAAAAATGAGTATGTCGGACATTGTTTTGGACCTTTTATAACAACTCATTACCTTCATTAGCAATTTGTATTTTTACCAAATGGGATGCTCAGTGCTCATAAAGGAAGAGATCTTTTCATGTTTTCAACTGGTTTTAGTTTGGTACCCTTCAGAGTATATTTCCTAATCTATGAGAGAGAAACCACAATGGCTAAAATACCATTTTTAATTTTGGGCCACCAGATATCATACTGACTTGAGGTAAACAATTCGGAGCATCTAATTGGCTATCTTTTGTCATCTTTTTTATTATTGGTGGTAATAAATCCAGTAATTATGAAATTAACAAAATTTAACATCAGTAAGGATACTTAGATTACTTACCGTTTTGTATGAATTAAAGTTACTTAATTGGCATGTTGAACAAATGTTAGTATGCTGAATTTAGAAATCAACAGTATACATGAGATTTCTATCTGGAGAAACCATATTGTGGCCACTTATGAGGGGTGAATTTGACACATCGTTCATTAATATACAGGCTGTGTCAGAAGGGTGTCCATCATAGGGTGGTATTTTCGAACACAAACTGGTCAGTGCCATGAGATTCTTACCATATTGAGCCAGTGGTTGCTGGACACGGGGGTCCTTTCCAAAAAGGGTCCACTGTATTATAAGAATTAATTTTGTTTTCGATCATGTTGTTTTCTGAACATAGAGAAACATAAAATCTCCTTGGTTGAATAAAATCTAACTTAACCTTTTAACTAAGAATGCTTTCTAGTTAATATCCTGACTCAGCATCAAAGTTTTTAGTGAATGTATGGCATCAGGCCCATTTGTTGATTGGTGCATTTTTTGTGCTATGAAGTTTGTAACAACTTTGATAGTTTTGCCCTGAGTGGCCGAGTGGTCTAAAGTACTTACTGTTACGGATTACTGCCATCTCACCACTGTCTGTGTGGGTTCAAGTCTTGGGCTTGGCAAGTGTGGGTATGTGAGAAAGCTTGCCAGTAGCTTCTCGCGGGTTGGTGGTTCTTTCTGGGTTTTCCTGGGTTCTTCCTCCACCATTTATACTGGCTGCCATGTATAGCCTGTCTTGTGCTGAAAATGGCGTTAAACCCTATAGCTTTGTCCTATATTACTGTCATTTATAAACATTTGACATGTAGGTGCATCTCAGCTAGAATAACTCAACTATAGCAAACAAAAGTTCTTCTGACCTATTTTTCATTCCTGAATGGCAAATGTATTTTTTACAGTTGTATTCGTAACATATTTTGTCTTGGCTCCTATTTCACCAGCTACCATCAGCTTTTGTATTTGGATGTATCTCAGGAAGAATAACTCAGCTGTAACAAAAAAGGAAAAAAGTTAGACCTATTTTTAATGATCAAGTAACCTTTGTTCTTTTACAGGAATTTTCATGACTCCCCTTGTTATCTTTAACCATTATTGATGAACAGTAACTCAACCATTCCAAAAGTAAGTCAACCATATCATAATTGTGTCACTGATGCATATTTTATGCATGAACGTCTTTTGTACTGTAATTCGGTAATACTATTGAAATTGTAAATAATAATGTTAATAGTTATTAAAACTGGTATGCGGTAGCATTTGTGGTCAGGGTAATTCAACTCACTGGGGCCTAATTGTTTTCCTTGTTGTCAAAAAAAGGTATTTTACCCATCACATCTTTGACAGAATTCCTTCATCTATCAGACTGGATGCATTGACACATTTTAATGAACACACCATCCTGGTACAGAAAGGTCAAAGTGTCCAATTTGCTATAGTAACATCAGTGGGGACCTTAATCAGCATATGAGTCACTTAAAAATATAGCACTTAAAACATGAACCCTTGTTAAAATAGATTCTCACTGAATTCTTTTGGATATTTTTTTTAAAAGTAATTAAGTAACTTTAATTCATACAAAGCGGTAAGTAATCTAAGTATCCTTACTGATGTTAAATTTTGTTAATTTCATAATTACTGGATTTATTACCACCAATAATAACAAAGATGACAAAAGATAGCCAATTAGATGCTCCGAATTGTTTACCTCAAGTCAGTATGATATCTGGTGGCCCAAAATTAAAAATGGTATTTTAGCCATTGTGGTTTCTCTCTCATAGATTAGGAAATATACTCTGAAGGGTACCAAACTAAAACCAGTTGAAAACATGAAAAGATCTCTTCCTTTATGAGCACTGAGCATCCCATTTGGTAAAAATACAAATCCTGGTACAGAAAGGTCAAAGTGTCCAATTTGCTATAGTAACATCAGTGGGGACCTTAATCAGCATATGAGTCACTTGAAAATATAGCACTTAAAACATGAACCCTTGTTAAAATAGATTCTCACTGAATTCTTTTGGATATTTTTTTTAAAAGTCTTTTGGGAGAGAAGTTTGTGTTTAAAGCCACGATGTAGAGATTAATGGAGGCTGTCAAGATAGTTTGACACTCACTCTTAATGATAATGGTACTTTCAGCAGAACTTCTCCATCGTTGTAGGGATACCACCTTAGATGCTTGAAAGGTTTTGCTGGAAAACAGCAAGGATCTGTTGATGGTGGTTCTTTATTTGGCAGCTTCATTCCTAAAGTGGCTCAGTTAGACCTCAGGAATCAACAATACCAGTCAATGGCCACAGTTCCAGCTAAACTGGCAAAGAAATGTTCTCAGCCTCAGCATTAAACATTTTAAGCAGGGGTCTGCCAAACCCCTTTTAACTACTTCCTGCCCCATGGTTCTTAAATGTGATGGCTGGCAGGGCCAGCACAGGAAGTCTATGAACTACTTCACCCATTTGAAGGAGGGAGGTGGTAATCCATAGGTTGTCACTAAGTCCTCTTGAGAGTAAAAAATATTTTTTTTTAGCATGATATGTCATATTATGGCAGGAATGGATTAATAAATTAGATGCTGAAATTAGGTGCTGAAAATTTCAATAAGATTGATATTCCATCACTAAACATAAATTGATAATTATCCTAGCTGTACAAATGGAAAATATTTGAAATGACTGTATGTGAATGTTACCTCTAGCTTAAAAATGACTTTTTTTTGGTGACTGTTACCAGTAAGCTTAAATAATCTAAATTTGTATCAGATCAGCCCCAGATTGAAGGATTTTGAGCTCACTGGTTTATCATTAGTAAATGGATTTGAAATCCAAGAAATAAGTCAAAACAAAATGGTGCCATTAATGTATATCCAATATGGCTGCCACAATGGCCATGGTCTACTTGGTACTAAATGAAAATCGTGCCAATGTGACATCTAATATGGCCACCACAGTGGTTAATTTGAAAAGCTTGTAATTTCAGAAAAATAACATATACTTTCAACACTTAGCCATTAAGGGAAGAAATGGTCTTATCTTGAATTCCTGGAAATAATTTTTGGCCAGTAGAGCATCAGTCCTTTCAAAAAACTCTTTGTAACATTAGTACTAGCATCATTGAATTTCATTATCATGGTAGGGAGAAGATACATGTTTTTGCATTAAAAAGAAATCCTTTCAAGTTCTACAAAGAAAAGTATGGTTTGTGAGAGGATTCTTGTGAGAAACACCTCAATGTTTGCTTTCTCCAATTTGCAAAATATCTTCTGTTGTAGGTGGATCACAAAGTAGTTCATTGTCTGACTCCAGCACTGGCACTTCAGCTCACAGGATTAAAGTAGTTAGGGGTGAAATGGCTCGTCAAAAGGTATTTGTAAAGTTTTATTAAAATAAAGCAGCAATTTTATGATGAATTTAGATATAATGAATTCCTTGACTAAATGAAGCACTATTTAATACAAATTATTATAGCAAAACCTTTTCCAGAACCAGTCCATGCAAGGTACGCCTTTTATATAGGTCAGTTGTCAACCTCTTTTCCCTTAATGCTGCAGTAGTTTTTTTTTGGACTTTATGTGTTACCTTTCCTTGTTATTTTATATTCATTTTCCAGAATTTTTTAACATCTTTGCATTTTATGTTTTTATCTTGTAAAATTTTTTTATTTAGTTGGAAGAGCTTCTCATTGTAAAATTTTTGTGCAATTCTTTTTTCATACTTTTTTGATCTTCACATTTAGTTGGCACTACATAGCCACTTCTGTGCTGATGTGTGAAATACTACAACATCCATTCATTCATTTAGTACTGAAACCCTGTATAATGGACATTTTCCCTCAAAAGCCACAATCTGAGGATGTTTTGTTTTCCTTATAGTTTAATTGTTTTGTTAGAGCTTTAAGTTTAGAACTTGTAGAAACCAAATAATCCATGAATATTGCTGCCAGTGGCAAGTAATAATAAATTCCCAGTATATGAATTAACAAATACAGGTGTGTCAGTTGTAATGTCAGTGCTACCATCACTAACTTTTTCACTGCAGCTGCTACTGTTGTTATATCTAAAATGGTTCCCCCTTTTTTACTGTGCAATCTATTTTGCAATGCATGAAAAAAAAATGGCCACCATAGTATGAGACTCTTAACCAGCTTCTGACATATTTGAAAATGCAGCTGTACATAAGAAAATATACTAGTTCTAAGTGCTACCAGCAACTAATTTAGGCTGTGCATAAAATATCAGGGTGACTTAGTAAGCTCAGTCTGTGGATACAGATACAGACTTGCATTTTTGCATGTTCAAACAGAAGAACAGTAAAACAAACATGGTCACTTCTTCAGTGTCTCAGTGGATGTAATCATTTTTCAAATCAGATTCATCAGATTCATTTTCAGGATTTACCCAAGAGGATCTCTTAAATGATAAAAAGAATATGGACACACTCAATACTGAACAGAAAAATTCACCTGAAATGGATTCAACCTATCAAGATTGTGTAACACCAAAATCAAACATGGCTGACTCCTCCTCTTCAGTTCCAAGCTTTCTTAAAATCCAACATAATATGCAGAGTATTACAATCACAGTTGACTCAAACAAAGATTCTAACAATCAAGAAATTCTTGGATGAGAATCTACACTTCCAGCAGGGACACTCACATAATGGACTGATCTATAAATCCATGTATGCAGATTCTGCCACAGTAACTCTCTACATAACTGGTAAAATTCATGTACAAGGGCCAGGCTATACAGAATGGGTAAATTATTTTATCAACACTTGTCAGCAAATAGTAGATAGAACAAGTTTGAAATTAATTACCTCTCTGAGCCAAGGGCTTCAACACCGATCCCTAAAGCACACAGATCTCAAATCAAGTCAGAAATAACAAAGCTAATTTACATGAAGTAAGCCATCAGTGTGGAGGAAACTCCAGGACCCCAGTTTATGATAGGTGCAACAAATTCCTTTGAGTTCCTTGGAACCCATAACCATACTTGCACCTCCATACAGTGCTCAGTAATGATAGGTAATCTCCAGGCCCAGGTAGCAAGGTTAGAACAGGAACTCTCTGCACTAAAATCAAAGAGTCAAGACACAGTCTTCAAATGGATAAACCAGGTAAAAAAATAGTATGTCAGGAAACCCAGACAATACAATACACAAACATGTCAAAGGACCAAAACACAAGAGCCAGGACTGTTAGGGCACTCAGACCATACCAAAACTTGCTATTAGAAAAAAAATCATTATATACACAAACAGATGCAAGATCATCAATTAAACAAGATGACACTCTTCTACAGGTATTAGGTGTGCAGAGCCAAAAATCAGTTAAAGCACATACTGTAAACATTGACCATCATGTGTCTCACTTAACATCAAATCCAGGTACAGATGGAACTGCTCTAAAGAAAATCTCCAATTACCCACAGCATGAAATTAAATTAAGTACAAATATTAAATACAGCAGTCACAAAACTTACAGTCAGTCTAGTCATGGAAATCAAGAAGTTGCAGACAATCAATGCATCTGAATCCCCCCACTTGTCAAAATCAGCAACATAAATAAAGACAGATTTCTTCTCATAGGAACATCAATAATCAAAGGAGAAAGAACAAGAAAATTATATAAAACTGATGTAAAAACTCACAGAAATGCAACTATTAATACTATTACAGAGAAAATATTGGGAATAGATATGTCTCATGATGATGTCATACTGTAATTCTTCTCATCAGTGGCAATACTTACAGTAATGGCCAATCTCTGAAGGGCATTGAGGATGATTATGAAAGCTTGTTGTATGCCATTAGGTCCAAAAACACAGAGTGTAAAATAAATATCTCATGTCTACTACCAAGAAGGGATGTGCTCATGACTCCACTAAATGATACCCTAAGTACATTGTGTGAAAATTTCCAATTATTCTTTGTTCCACAATACAGGACCTTCTTCAAAGACAATCAAGTGAACCAACAATTATACCAGCAAGACCGAATCCACTTGTCCAACAGAGGTACTGCCTTGTTCCTTGAGAATTTAGACCAGTACATAAGACTTATAAAAGGGGTTAGGCATGAGTCAGAAAACTGCTTGTATTGTGGAGAGCATGGTCATGTAACACAGCAGAATCTGCATGGAAAACAGATTCATTGCCATGTTTGTAATGAACTAAGACATAAGCAAAAGTTGTGCACATACCAATATGTAGAAGGCAATGATGTACAGGCCTGTGCAACACATATCCAGCAACAAAATGCATTAGAATATGTGTATAATTTTCAATGCAATAATTATAATTCTATGAACAGGTTTCAGGCACTATCTGATCTGTGTACAAAGTGCAACTTGTTAACATGTAAACAACTATGTGATACTGTTCAAGTTACTGCTCCCTCTGAAGCTCCTTAGGTGTCTGATATATCATTGTCTTCATGTACATATGTAAATCAGTCTCATATTGAACATTCTCATGTATCCAACTCTGCTACATGTGGTCATGGTACAACAGATGGATCTTGTATGTTATCTTCTTCATGTGTTTATGTAAATAAGGTGACGAAAAGAAATCTGTTAGGTCTGAAAACAATACACTGCATACTACCTTGTCTGAAAATCAATCCTCTGATCAAAATTGTCATGCCTTTGGCCTCCTCAAAAGAGTTCTGCAAGTAGTCAACCTAAATATTCAACACAGCCTCCAAAAACTGAATGAGATTAAATTATTGTTACAGCAAACTAGATCAGTCAGTATTCTGGGTCTATGTGAAACCTTTCTCAGATGATACTGATGATTTGGCTCTCCAAATACAGGGTTTCAGCTTTGAAAGAAAGATAGAAAATCCATGGGGGTGGGGGTATTCTTCTCTATGTAGACAGTTCCATTAGTTACAACAGATGTGTTGATCTAGAGACTATTGGAGTGGAGAGTATCTGGATTGAAGTAACCCTTGCCCAGTCAAAGCCAATCCTCTTACGTTCAGTTTACAGGCCACCTAGTTCCACAGCTAATTGGATTGATAGATTTGAGGTGCAAATTCAAAAAGCATTACTAAAGGAAGATTTAGAAACTCTCATTATATTAGGTGATTTTAACATTGACTACATGAAAACTCCACATGGATAAGTAACTTTAAAACTTACAACTTTACTCCGTTAATTAACACCCCAAGTAGAGTAACAGATAAAAGTGCTACTATCATTGATCATTTTTATGCTAATAAACCTGAAAACATAAGTAAAATTAATGTGCCAGTGTATGCACTGAGTGACCACTATCCAGTCTGTATAACTAGACATGTTCCGAAATCATCTAAAAATGGTCAACATATTGAAATACAATACAGGGATTTTAAACAGCTTGATGAGGAAAAGTTCTTAAATGATTTAGTTTGCAAACCCTTCTGCAATCAGTCTGCAATATAGCTGATGTCAACACTGCTTTAGACAAATAGTATCAGATGTTCAGTGCCACCTTAAACAAGCATACCCCAATTAAAACAAAAAGGGTTAAACACCAAATTCCACCCAAGTGGATTACCCCTGAAATCAATGAGGTTAGGCACCTAAGAGATAAGAAAAAAGACATGAAAAACTATAGAAAGTGGAGGAATAAAGCTAAGCAAAAGAGAACTACTATAAACAAGCTATTGATGAAAGTAAGAGTACTAAGACATTGTGGAAGCATCTAAAAGAGCTGAACCCACTCAAGAACAGTTGTTTTACACCTAGACTTAAGCAAAATAATGATATAGCAACATCTGTACAAGACATTGTGGAAATGTTCAACAATTTCTTCATAAGCATCTCCAGTAACAGTATTCAGACCCAGACTAACATCCCAATTGAACTTGATGCTGTTCTGTCATTTATAAGAGCTAAAATTCCTGATGATAATTATTTTTCAATAGTTGATGTTAGTGAAGCTGATATTTTTGATATGCCATTAAGGTGAATATTAATAAATCCTCTGGTTTGGATGGTATTTGTCAACAAATTCTTAAAATTGCCACCAGTAGGAACAAAGTCATTAACGCATATTATAAACTTAAGCATAATGAGTGTGCTGTGAAGCCTCCACTTTCTTGGGGGTGGGTTGTAGCAGAAATTGGGTTGTCATTATCTAGAGGGTGATTGCCTTCGGTGTTATTGCCGGATCTAGTAAATATTAAAAAAATAAGTGTGAAGCTTATAGGTGGAATAAATAGAGATCTGAGCAGATATATAAAACAGAATGACATGAGCCCCCGTACATGAAAATAACAATTTAATCAATTACATAAACAACCTTGACAATGCATTACATTAGGAAGATACACTCCTTTTTGAAATAAATCATTCACCGAATTTCAAACACAAATATACTTATATAAATAGCCAATCTGTTTTAAATGATAGAATTAGTTCATTATAGAATTGAGTGAACAATCAAAGTCACTGCCTTGTACAACTTCATAACCTGATTATTTCCGGTTCATTCCAAATTCACTGTGACTGTTCTCCAACTTCACTGTGACTGTTCTTCTTGGTCCTTTCCACTTTTCCCTTCTCCAAACTCCCTATTGTCTCACCTCTTTCGGCCCTTGAACTTTGTGTGGGTAGGTGGATACGTAAGTACGTAATACATAGATACTTCGATAGGTAGGTACGTGGATACGTCCCAAGGAGCTATTTCACCTTCCAAAATAAACAAAGAAGCAACCTAAATCTTCTGTCAGATATCCTACTGGGAATAGATCATTACTCACCTCTCATTATGTCAGATATCATTCTATTGGAATTCAAACAGATACCAAAGGCTATCTGGTCAAGCTAAACATGGCAGACCATAAACAAACCTAGTTTCATAAGTTTAATGTACTTCCTAACGGCTATTTCAACCTGACTCATATTATCATCCCACAACACCTAACAGTTCTGTTCTCATCTCAATTACACAAATGAATGAATGGAATTCATTACATGGCTTAACTACGTTAATTCTAGCAAATACACACATTCAAGTCTTTAGTCTTTAGCATATATGAAATCTCACTTCATGGTTTAACAACATTAATTTCAGTCAATATGCACTCAAATCTTTATCATACGTGAAATCATCTAAGGTCGGTGAATTCACACGGATTCTCATAACTCATATCAACTATGGTAAGGCATGAAATTCTTAGATACGTATTTTCCTATAACAATCAAGATGACACATTCAAACAATTCATCAAACTTATATAAAGAATATGATTGTACGGATTCATATAGATGAACTCACACAGTTGTATTCATATCAAGAAAATTGATCTATGAATTTAAACAAATAAATTCATGCAAATATAAGCAAATAAATCAAACAAATCATTATATTGATATCATTGAATTATATGAGACTGGCGCAAGATACCTTGTGTTTTCAAGCTTCGCTCACTTCTACCACCAAAATTGTGTCCCTCGACTTTCCAGACATCTGATCCCTTGGATAATTATTTATGAGTGAATTTCTTCTAAATTCAAACTCGGAGTCTCCTACATTTGTTTTCTCTTGCAGAAAAGTGTAGACTGACAAAAATTTTGCGATGGGACATATTAAACCCAAGAATTTTCGTGTGGGAACCACACCCCTTATCTAGTGTAACCAATCTGGATTAAATATATCTCCTGCCTTTTATAACTAGGTGCCAAAATTGTAGTTTGCGTGACCTCTAGATTCCAAAATAACTGATCCTGGAAAATCTCAAATCTGACAATTCCGTTACAAGATCGAAGTTAACCCTATGTTCCGGTCTGTCTGACTGTTAAATAAATGAACGCTTCATTAAGAATCACTCTTCTCATGACACAGACATTACAAATCCATGCAATATGGCGATTTAACACGCCATGGTCCCCATAAATTTAATTAATCGTTCACCTGCCCAAGTTAATGTGCTCTTCATAGACCGACAGAAATTTGCACCCTTACAGAGTGGTAAGGTTACACCTATCTTTAAGAAAGGAGAAAAGGAGGATCCTGGGGATTACAGACCAATATCAATTCTACCTGTATTGTCAGAATTATTTGAAAAGCAAGTCGCCATTCAGGCCTATAAATGTTTTGAAACTTAATCTCTATTTCATAAAGCGCAATTGGGATTTAGAAAGTACCACTTGTGCCAAACAGAACTTACCAAATTATTTGATCTTTGGCTGAAGGAAATGGATAATGGACATATGACTCAGATTGTTTTCCTTGACTTCAAGAAAGCCTTTGATCTTGTTGATCATAAAATTCTGCTGCAAAAGATGAACTGTTACAGGTTCGACAATCCTTCTTTAAACTGGTTTAGATATACCTAAACCAAAGGTCTCAACAAGTAAGCATTGGCAATATTAGCTCTCAAACTATTCATTCAGGGGTCCCTCAAGGCTGAGTTTTCGACCCTCTCCTCTTTCTTATCTATAGCAATGATCTACCATTTAATAGTGAATCCACAAGTACAGATTTATTTGTAGACGATGCAACCTTGTATACATCTAGTTCTGATACTGAAGCTATCCAAAATAAATTAAAATCAGACCTTGTAAGAGTCCAGAACTGGGCACAACAAAATAGGATGGTAATTAATGAAGGTAAAACAGAATGTATGATTTTGGGGACATCACAAAGGCTACACCTGTTAGGAAACCCAGAACTATCTCTTGCATTAAATAATCATCAGTTAGAAAATGTTAAACATGAAAAGCTTTTATTTATGTCTGTAGATAATTATTTACAATTGGATGGCCATATTGATAAGCTTTGTAAAACACTCTCATCCAAAATTGCCCTACTCAGCAGAATCAAGAAATAATTACCTATGGAAACTCCCAATCTGTACTGCAAGTCATATATTCTTCCAACAATGGGTTATTGTTCAAATGTATGGGGAAACTATTCTAAATCTCAGCTTGACAGGATTTATAAAGTTGAGAAATGAGCAGCAGACATAATTTTAGATGCATGTATTGATCATCTCTCAAAAGCACTGTTTACAAAACTCAAATGGTTCACAATATATGACAGGTAGATTTTCACAAGGCAGTTTTTGTATATAAATGTCTACATGGAATTGCACCAGAGTATCTTCAGGACTTATTCAAGCCTTTTTCAACTCAATACAAGTTGAGATCAGTATGACATGGAAACCTTCTAGCACCAAAACCAAGAACAGAGTAATTTTAAAAGAGCTTCCAATATTTTGGTACAGTTCTGTGGAACAAGCTTCCACTACATGTAAAATCTGCTGAAAATATTACAGTATTTAAGAAGAGATATCATGAGCATATATGTGTTTCAAATAGATAATGGAATTTAGTATTTTAACACTAAACATGTTAAAATAAACAGTAATTATTGCTATCTTTCATATAATGCACATTGTTATACTCTCCTTAAGAGGGCCTCAGGGGAGAATAGTCCTTGACTAATGAGTCGCCCTCTATAAATAAAGTATTATTATTATTATTAAAAAAAAAAAAAAAATGGCTTTAAAAGGGACAAAGTGATAAAACTGCACTGACATGGTGCAGGATACGGTAACCTTTCATCAGAGGGTACCTTTTCCTGAGAGAGACCTTACAAGAGGGGAATGCTGTACCACCATATACAACATTCCTTCTTCTCTTCCAGTTCATACAATAATACTAGTGTAATGAACAGTAATATTAATCTCATGTTGTTTGTGATAGCTAGAATTTGTGTAGTGATAAAAAGAAATAGAAGATAACTGTAATTTGTTTTACAAAAAATATACATTTACATTAAATTCCAAATGTATGAGTTTTTTATCAACACTCGTGATAGTGAAGATGTATTTGTATTAAATGTTGTCTTTTACAGCTGTATATATATCTCTACTTTGTCTTTTGTATATGGATATATACATTGTAAGCTCCCTATAACACCGTAGTTAGGTTCCATAAAAGCTGACCGTGTTATAGACCGAACCATGTTATAACCAACCAAGTCAGCTGAAGAAAATGATGCATGTACCTAAAAAAAAATGGGGTGGATGGGTAATAAAAGCGGGTGCAAAAATATGTGCTTTTGATTGAATGTAGATAAACTAATCTGAAATGCACTTGTATATTTACAGCTTACATTTGTGTTATAAAATTCATGTATGAGTCATGTCTCGTTAGAAAACACAAATAACACATACATTTTAAAAAATTGTAGTCCTAATTTGATCTATATCTGATTGTCACTAAACAATTCACAACAATATAGTCACCAGTACCATGTGGTTATAGTTGTTTACATGCTACATGTACATGTACTTGGCCTAGACGTTGGTCTGCTGGAGACAGCCATCATCTTCCGAGGCTACCCAGAGGATGAGGATATTCATAGGGAAATGAAAATGTGAACAAATTGAAAAGTTTAACAAACATCTTTGCAAGGTACCCCATCTTCAGTTAACTTGATGTCCAGATATCTTTAGTTTTAAAAGATTGTAAATATAATTTGTGTTTTATGCTGCCATTGGTAGTGACCATTAGCATAAACTTTTATCCTTCAAAAAGGAAACTTTCTCGGCACAATAAACACATTCCAGGCACTTTGGAAAATGCAACAATCATCAGATTCCATTGCTTTTATTTAAGTTTGGTGCTGACTTCCTTTGATGAAAGGTTCTATTTTATTATAGAAGATTGTAGTTGGCTTTCTTTGATGAAAGGTGCATGTGTTATTGAAGTTACCAAAAAAGGACAGCTTTGGAGGACCAAAAAAATGCTCTTGTTTTATTGCAGCTGTATCATCAAATAAATGTAGAAGATTGATTGAGATTGAATTTTTTCATTTGCTTAATATTTATACAGAATAGTCAGTGCTCAAAGGTAATCAATTTTCTTTGTAGTTTTAGCAAAACTATTTTTTCTGGATACATTTTAAAAAAAAAATGAATTAGCAGTCATGTAGTCACTTGCAGTAGTTACTGCTCCTGCCTTTAAAGATTGTTTGATCATTGGATAACCAATACGTAGATCTGTGCTTTTTAAAAAAAAGATTTCTGGTAGCAAAGTGATGCTGACTTCCACGCATGCATCAGAAATTTAAAAAAGGTCAACAAACGATGAATACACAGGTGTTCTGTTCCGACAGTTATTACTACAGAAAATGTGAGTGTTCTGAAAGATTTAATTCTATGAGTGAAAAGAATTTTACTTACCATCCACATACAAAGGTCAGTCTAAATAAATATATTAATTATAATATATTAATTATGAGTGAGAGGCTGATAGTCTGACACTGTTTTGTCTGAAAGATCCATTATGAATTATGAGGCAATGCCTTGTGTGGTGGATTTCCACTTCCAGAAATGGCCACCCAAAAAAAAGGGTGGAGATCTCACAGCAAACAATACTCAGGCCAGATGTCAGATTAAACGGATTATGATATAACAATGCACTGTTAAGATGGATTATCAGTATGAACAAAGAATTTATGTAACAATAGATAGATTCCAGTGCATTTTAGATCAAGTTTGCAGCTTCCTTTCATGGTGCCTCTGAATGTCTCCACTCCAGACCCAAGATTGTACATACAAGTTATAACAACAGCCTACAATGTTGCCAACAAAAATCACCACGCAGTTTATTTTGTCACCAATAAGGTTAAAAAAAATACAATTTGGGACATTGGTGAAGCCCTGTGTGTTCCATGAATAAACATTTTATATTGTATTTTTTGTACTTTTAAAAAAGAAAAAACTATATTTTAGTGTACGAGAAAAATACATGACACTGTATATGAAATTTCAGGGGCCACACCACGATCATCTTCTATTAGAATTAATATGCTATCTCATTCCCAAAATGATGTTAAACTTTTTACACAGTAATCGTGTATGAGAAAATACATGTACATGAAATTTCGGGAGCCACGCCACGATCGTGTTATATCCAAATTCGTGTTATAACGGAACATGCAATAGCATGGTCACACTGCAGTATTTTGGTAGATTTATTGGTTTCAGCAGCACTTTTAACACATTACTGGCTATATTATGCAAGTGAAATGGGACCCAGGTGCATTTCACAAGGAGACACCAAGGCTGCCAACCTGGGCTGGCCTAGGTGGAACTTGAAATTGTGACCCTTGGTAGATCTAAACAAATCGTGCAGAAATGGTTTATGATACAGAATTTGATGTCAAGAAATAAGTGTTAATATCCATAGAAAATGTTAGATTTAATTTCCTGAATCAATAAACAAAATTTGAAGTTATTCTTATATCGTTTAGAGTTAATAAGAGATATTGCAAACTTTTTACTTAATCATAGGTGAAATAAACATTTTCCATTGAAATGTTAAAGATATTCTCAAGTGTTATCATGTCTGCAGTGAGTATTATGATCATTGCTGTCATAATACACAGTTTTTATCAGGAGAGAGGTCACTGATGCTAAAGTTGCCAAGAAAGCATAACAATACACATTTAATATCATGCAGACATCCTCAGAACCAAAATAAAAAATAAATTATCAGACTACTTTTTGCCATGTCTGGGATGTTAGAATCATATTAAAAGTGCCCCAAAGTCAGATAAATTGTATGCTAATCTGTTAAGTTACTCAGTGATTGACCTTGCATGGAAAGTGCATTTTTTTAAACCTAATTAATGAACAAGTCACAAAGAGAAAGTACCAAGAGAATTTCTAACAGTTTTCCAAAATTTGTTAATTGATTTGGTGTGAAAATGTTACATCTTGGAATCTTATGAAATATTGTCAGAAACTGGAAAGAAAGCTGATTATTGTCTGCATTAGTGTTTTTTTATGACATCTATACACTACTCATTTATGATAGCTTGATATCATACAAAGCACATGCATTTTGTTGATTGGCAGAAGAAAGATATATATGTCTACCTTCCACATCTGTGTCTGGGTAATCAACAGTTTCAGTAGAGAAATTTTGCTCTGTACTGAAGGAAGATGGTATAAATAATTCTAATTTAGTGAACGATATTTGGTATTTTGCATGAAATTTGTGGAAAATGTCAGTACTGATTTTTGAGAACTTAGGATTTTCTAGCTGTGTTCATGTGCATAACCAGTTTCCTTTTGTTTACATTGATATGTACTTGTTAGATTTACAGTGTAAATAAAAACTTTTGGATGTTGGATTGAGGATGATTTTGTAATGGTGATTCTTTCAGGAAAAACCAAAGAGAATTGTTGTGTGCAATCAGTGGAAGTCGATCAAAACATCCATATTAGATAGCTGAGATGTAACATGTACCCCATGCTGTCATTGTGTTTATAATTACATCTGTGTCCGATTATTAAATGTGAATAGCATTCTTAGCCATTGGTTTGTGATCCCTTTCATAAAAGTAATTATTGCAAGAAAATTAACAGTATCAGTATCTTCTTATTAATTATTACTTGTTGCCTTCTTTCGATAACCTAGATATAACAACATAGTTTAAACAGTACATCAGTGTAGTGCTATGTGTTACATCAAGTGGTTAGAATGTGTTTGATTGGTTTGATGGTATCTTGTTCAGATATTCTGTCCACATTTGTTAACTAAACATTGTAGATGGCTTGCATTTGAAATGAGGAAGACACCTATTAATTTGGGGGTTTACATGTTTAAAATTTAGGTCTGAGGGACTCCAGGAAGGAATGTTGTCCAGAAAATAGAGTCTGTTGCCACAAATCATGCCCAAACTTTGTGGATGGCTTGTATTTGGCACTAGAAAGGCACCAGTTGCATTTTGGTTCATTAGGTGAAAGTATGACTGAAAGAAAAAAATGGTTTATGCAAAATAACTGAAGTTTCTGTTTCTCTTATCTGGACCATATCTTGTTGGTTGCTTGCATTAATGGGACAAAGAAGTGCCATTATTATGTGTTGTACCATGTCTAAAGTTCACTATTAGTTTGTAATTTGGCAAATGTCAAGGCTGCTATGCATATCTGTTAGGGATGAAACCTATTAATGTTTTTGAAAATCTTGGGTATGTTTTCAGTTAAAGATTTTCCTTATTTTTATAGGTTCCAAATCATGGGTGAGATAGTTACCAAACTTGGACAGTAAAATATTCATGTGCCCATTCCCTCCCTCTTCCTCTCACAGAAACTCAAGGTCATTTGAAATTAAAAACAGGTTAAAGCAGTCTTTTGTCATTAAATAAAAGTTACAGTTGATAAAATATTGTAGTTACCAGCAGGTCAATATGAACAGTAGAGTCACAATCCACCCTACCTACATGACATCTTGCAGCCAGGCAAAGGGAAATAACTTTTTATGGCTAATTGTGGTATTTGCTAAGAAGCTAAATAATTATTAACAAATTTGCTCAGTCTAGAATTTGCATTGATGTAAGGAGCCTTGTTCTATCAGACTGATATGATCTCTTTTCCAATGTTATTGTCATCATTGTTGGCATTAATGTTAAGTTTTTGTACTGAGCTCAGTACCTCTGATACAGTTGTGTCTACAATAATGAAATCCTTCATCTTGGTGGGTATTACTCACCACAGGCATAAGTGGGTCACTGTGACCTACTTCTTATGTTCTGGTGATTATATCAAGGATTTGCTCTGTTTCTCTGACAATGTTGTATGCATGATCATGAAGCTTCATCTCAGGCACTATGCACCATGAGCAAAAGTAGGTTATAGTGAATCACACCTAATTGATTACATTGTCTTGCATTACATTCTGTTTGTATGTACAGTTTTGAAGCAATTCATCTTGGGGGGCCCCAAGTGGCTGAGTGGTCTAAAGCGCTCACCGTTACGGATCACTGCCATCTCACCTCTGTCTGCGTGTGTTTGAGTCTCGGGTTCGGCCAATGTGGTTATGTGAGAAAGCTTGCCAGTAGTTTCTTGTGGGTCGGTGGTTCTTTCTGGGGTTTTCCCAGGTTCTTCCTCCACCATTTATACTGGCTGCCATGTATAGCCTATCTTGTGCTGAAAAATGGCATTAAGCCCTACAACAACAACAACAACAATTCATCTTGGAGGATACTACTCACCTACTCACCACAGGCAAAAACAGGTCACTACAACATATATTTCATGCTATAATGATTATGCTGTGTTTTTGCATTTAGCTTTATTTCTCACCTACTGTTGTGTGTATTTCAAGGAACTTAAAAGATACTGGTGGCAATGTTGCAAATTCTCATTTTTTTTCCTTAATGGTGACAAAATATACCATCTGGCAATTTTTTGAGACAACTTTGTTGGCTGTTTAAACTTTAATATACAATCTTGGGTTTGGAGTGGAGGAATTCAAAGGTTCCATGAAAGCAAGCCACAAACTTTGATATAAAATGCACTGAAATCTATCTATTGTTACATAAATCCATTGTTCATGTTGACAAACCATCTTAACAGTGCATTGTTATATCATAATCCACCTATGATGACATCTGGTTTGAGGCTGCTGTAATACTCTCAAATAATCATGCTACCAGACTAGATACAATCAACCTGCCTCTTAAGACAGGAAGAGGAATAGCTACAATTAATGGCTAATTCTGTTTTTGTATAAAAGAAATGTGCCCAGAAACAAAATAGTTTTACTGGAACATCAAAGAAAACTGATTACCTTTGAAGCACCAGTCATTCTGTATAAATACTAAGCAAGTGAAAAATTTAGTCTAAATTTTCTATAATTGTTTGATGTTGCCACCCCAATAACAATTTGTTTATTGTCTAAAGATGACCTTAAGCGGTGACTTCAATAACACTTGCACCCTTCATCAAAGCAAACCGATTACAGTCTTCAATAAAAAAACAAAGCACATTTGAAAGGAAGTCCATACCGAAGTTAAATAAGGAATGGAATCTGATTGTTGCTTTTTCCAAAGTGATTGAAACATGTTTATTGTGCTGTGAAAGTTTCCTTTTTTGCAGGAAAAGTTTATGCTTATGATAGCTACCAACTGCAGTATAAAACTCAAATTAAATTTCCAATCTTTTGAACCCATAGATATATGGCCATCAAGTTAAGAGCATCTCGCAAATATGGTTGTTAAACCTTTTAATTTGTTCATGTTTTCATTTCCTTATGAATAGCCCCATTCACTGGGTAGCCTCGGCATTATGATAGGCATCTCCAGCTCACCAAACTCTAGGCCAATTTAAGTACATATACATGGAGCATGTAAACAACTATAGCCATATGCTACTCGTGACAGTAAATATCACAATGAATTGTTTAGTGACACATGTCTGTTGACAATGGGATATAGATCAAAGGAGGGCTACTTTGTGTTATTTGTGTTTTCAAAAATGATGTGACTGACAACATGAATTTTGTAAAATGTGATATATATTCTGATTTATGGATTTTTCATATACATGTACAGTACTAATAATGCGTTATGGATTGTACTACACAGTTGTCAGTATAGATGTGTATTTCAGACTAGTTTAGTCTATATTTAATCAAAAGCATGTATTTTTATGCTTGCTTGTATCACACACACACCCCACCCCATTTTTGTTTGGTACATGCATCATTTTTTTTCAGCTAACTGACTTAGTTGGTTATAACATTATTCGGTATATAACACGGTCTGGTTCTGTGGACCCCATCCATTGTGTTATGGGGGGGTCACACTGTATAAATGTATTTTTATCGAACCCATTTTGTGCAGATACCTGAAGTATCCCATAAATGATGCCACTACAGTACTCATTTTTTCTTCAGAAAATATTAATTATGGATTAATGATCAACCAAACATAGAATGTGGATCTCTCTTGAGAACATCTATGATAATCTTTTATCCGTTATTATTTTAGATTCAAGGTCAAAGTCCATGACAGAGATGTTTGTGCTGCACTTGTGAACATGTTAAATGAAACTGTTGCAATAAATTTGTTAACAAGCTTAGTATGTTGGACTTTCTCACCAGTGTACAGTCTGAGATGGCTTGAAGTCTCAGCCATTAAAAAGAAGATAAGTAGGAAAGAAAAAAACTTTTGAGGTATCCTACATGTTCTTTTAAACCACAAGATTATTAGTTTTCTCATGGGAATCGTGTTTATTTCAAATGATGATAAGGTTTTTCTCAAACCACCTAACAAGTTGTCCATTCATTTGTTTTCTTTAAAACTGGTAATTATTTTAATTATATTAATAATTAGAACTTGTACACTTATAAGTCTCAGTCAAACAACTCATGATACACCACTCTTATGAACAATTTATGGCAGTTCTTACTCATTTATTTCAGTGTTGCTCGTTAACTTCATTACATCATGATTGATGAAATGATTAAGCCCAATTAATATACAACACCTCTGGTCCCAGACCCTATTTTACCAGACATCTTAATGTGTCAGTTTCCTCATAAATTAAGAATTTCTAAAATATCTTTCTTGTTACTTAGAATTTGGCAAGACAGTGTACAATTTTAACTCAGCAGATAAGAAGAATTAAATTTGGTATTATTATTATTATAAACTAGAATATAAAATTGTCTTCTTTAAATCTGAGGAGAATTGCGGAATTATCTGTTTTTTGTGTTTGTTTCTTCTACTTAAATTCAAGATCAAAAACATTCCAAGTGTACAAATTGTGGAAGTGAGAGTTTTTATTCATTCCATTACCTCTGTCTCAATGAAATCACAATATTATCAGAAGTATTGTAAGCTGGATGATGTAAAATTTGATTTTAAGACAAAAATTAACAAATAGATAGAAACTAGAATGTGGGTCCTGAATTGCATCTTTTAACTGGGCTGGTTTAAGTACTTTCAAGTTCATTTTTTTCTTCAAATTTGTATATTCAGCTGTGCATTAAGTCATCGTAATAAGTTTGATGTGCTTATAGAACTGCACTTTTTCCTATCTTAATGATTACATGTACACCACTCCCTTGATAACTCATGCCCTGATAACTCGCGAACCCACTTATAACGCGGGGTCAGACGTGGATCCCATTTTTTAAAACCAGAAATTACCCCAAAAATAGATCCCTATTTTATGAACTTTATGGAAATCGTGATCAAAATTAGCTACAAAAACTTTGATATATCGCTCGTTTTATTGTTGAAAACGGTAGGTAGGACCTTGAAATTTTAATCAACATTATGAAATACCAAATTTAAAAATAAGTCATAGAATTTTTTAACATTTTCTTTCCAAGTGACATTCCTAGCACACCGCAATTAATGATATGCAAGGAAATTTCGATCAATGAAAATGTCACTTACGCCGAGTGGAGGCAGTACTTTAATAAATAACTACAAATGAAATAATTTTTTTATCAATTGAAATTTGTGTTCTAGTTCTATCTTCTAGTTCCTTTTAACTGTAATCATCATAAATGCAACGTGTCCTCTTGTAATTAAACGTAAAATGTGTCAATCTACAGTAACAGCTATGTCCGCGAGCATTTCTCTGAGAACCTATTTAGGTGCCGACCGTGTTTTGATAACTGACTTGCAGAAGTATTTGTTGTATTGTTGCACTGAATTAAAAGCTGGCCTCCTTTGTATTATCAAGTTAATTGTGTCTTTTGAATCAAATAATGGAGGTGAAATAAAAGAAAAGTTAAAAGGCACGAAAATCCTACAAACTTAAAATCTAGCTGCCCCGGTTGTATGTAAGGTGAACTCACTTCAGTTGATCAATTGAACACTGTTATAAATGTTATTGTATATTTAACATAAACTACCTTAAATTAACCGACTCATTGGTAACTATGATCAAAGATAGCATGTCAACCAAGCGAAAAAAATACTATACTTCATAATATAAAGAGCTTGGTTTCACAGATACGGACCATTGTGGGCAAGCTAGTTTCAGAAAATTCTTGAACTGGCACTTTGAGATATCCTCAAGAATGATTAAAAGTTTCATTATTACTTCCAGTGAAATCACGATATCAATACTGTACTAATTGAACAGCACAAAAATTGAGATTCGACGTAGACGATTGTCTCACGAAAATTTCGCTTGCTTTTTGAACAAAAGGAAACTGGTTTGGTGGTGTATCAACAGTTAGTCTAGTTCCCTGCTCTTTTCACTCCCAATTTGGCAGGATACAATGCCATACCACTCCGGGAACCAGACTCACCGAGAAAACAAAAAGCAGTGACATAACACACATGTTTTCGTGTAAACGTAATGGTTGTTGAAACCAGTTGGAATGATCTTTCACATGTTGGACATTTTGAAAATAAATGTTATTTAAACAGAATAACAAACAGCTTCATTAGAAAAAGTGCGTTATTAAAAGTTATTATTGACCCTAACCCCGATACCCCCCCCGCTGTTTTCTCGATGTCCAAGTGATTTTTTTCAATTTTTGGAGGTCCCTCGGTAACTCGCGCCCTCGCTTATAGCGCGGTGTATGTTTGTGGGCCCCGTTGTGCGCGAGTTATCGAGGGAGTGGTGTATTAGGTGAGTGAATATTTATTAAGGACATATTCAGCACCATTTACATTAGGCCCTAAACCATGATTCCAAAAGTTTTCCCTGAGGCCTCTATATTTGAGCATTCATCCAAACTATTTCCATTGTGACAGTGTCATTTCCTGTAGTTGTCAACATGGCTTTTGCACATGGCATGCACCTTTATAGAGGTTTGCTTCAGCATTGGAAAGACTTGTAAATAAAAGTGCAAAGTACTCAAATAATGAGGATAAGGTACAGACTAAAAGTTATTCCCTGTAATGGGGAGATGATACTGTTGCCAGACCATAGTAAAAGTTATAGATTCTGGTCAGGCTGGTTGATAAGGAAACAACTTCTGAATTTATGCCTCATATAATTTGTGTGTGTAAAGAATGGTATCTTTTGTATTTAGATGATGAAATTGTTTTTCACATTGGATCATATTCATGAAAAAAGAAAGATGTAAATAACTTAAAAAATGTTTTTCCCTAATTTTAAGGCTGATGCTTTGGTGAATACAACATCCAGCAATTTGAACCTGAGTCATGGTGCAGTGTCTGCTTCCCTGCTTGCAGTTGGAGGACAGCTTCTTCAGGAGGAATGCACAAGGAAATATCCACATGGTATTAAACCTGGAGATATTGCTATCACTGGTGCAGGAGAGCTTCGCTGTGCATGTATTCTCCATGGCTGTCTTCCTGAATGGAAAGATGATGGATCTACTCTTTCGGTTAGTATGTACATTTTTATATGCCCATCTAAAGTCAGGTGTATTATGTTATAGTGTTGCCTAGACTCCATCTGTTAACATTTTCTATCCAATCCATAATTGAACTTTGCATGTCTTAGAGAAATTTAATCTTTGCACAGATACATATGATGACTGGATTGTGTCTTGCAAACCCTTGTCATTAGTCCCCGAGGTCACTGCAGGGAAAATAGAAGAATGTAAGTTAGAGGTCTAAATTGTTGTCTAGGTATTAACATTTGAAATGCAGATGATATTTTGATGAAACTTTAGCTACCCTGGATTAGCAACATTGAGTAAACTGAATAATTTGTATCAGTTATTATGGACTTGGAAAATACTAGTCAAAATACTCAAATTTCTGTATGGTTTATTGCATACAACTCCAGATTTACCATAATTATTGTAATTTAGGTGGTGTTTTTTAGATGCATAAAATTTTGTCACATACACACACACACGGAAGCCATTGGACACTAAGGCATAGCTTCAATCCAGCACACATCATTACCATGAAATACCTTCATTACAAACAAAATGGATGAAAGAAAGGGACGTTTTGTGATAGGCACAAACACAAAATGACAATCAAGCCCTCACCATTGCAAACAAAATGGACGAAAGAAAGGAAAGTTTTGTGATAGGCACAAACGCAAAACGACAATCGAGCCCTCACCATTGCAAACAAAACAGATTAAGAAAGGTAGGTAATAGGTAATGGTCATTAACACACCTATTTACCATTCAGGCTCCACACATATAAACAGAACCGGTAAGGGAAAGTGGAACTGTGTGATGGTTACTCGTACACATAATTACATTCCATCCTTAGAAACAAACTTGTTTCTAAATTTCTTATAAATATTTAATTTTTTTCTGCAATTTGAAAAAATATTTTTGTTTTCAATTTGTTCACTCTTTTGTTTTTAAACCTTTTGTAATATTATCTTTTGTTTTACTTTGAAATGCTTTCACTATTCATTTGAATTTTGAATTCGAAAAATTAATGCAATTTTAAATTTGTGAAATAATATCCTTTAAATTACTATTTTGCAATATGTGAAGTTTTAACTTAATTTCAGTTTCTTAAGTTTTTGGTAAAGCAATGTTAGCATTTTTTGTTTGTTTTTGCAGTTTTTTTGTGTGCAATCTTATATGTTTTCTTATAATCTTACAATCCAAAGGCTTATTAAAATTATTTTGGAATTTAGAAAGTTTGTACAAATTTTAGCATTTTTTACAAACATGACTAAATTGTGTCTATTCTGATTTTTACATTTTTCCCTATTTAGTTTTATTCTTCTCTAAAGTTTCAGCCACAAGGAATTTTAGTTCCACGTTTAATTTATGCCATTTTAATAAAATATTTGTTTAAAGAATTTAGTATTATTTTATTGTCTCTGACTATTTGGTCTAGAAATATTCAGCTTTCTCTTTGTGTCTCAGGTAAATCCAGTGTTGGGTTCACAATGCTAGTTTTACTTCAGCCTAGGTCATATTTGTGAACGTAATATTTCTGTTTATTGTCTCTGGTAAGATCTGTGTCAGTTCCAGGATTTTAAAATTTTACCAATACTTTAAGTCTCGACAATTTTATTAAAACTTTCCATTTTCTCTTTTGTCTCTGCTAATTTAGGTATCGGTTTTGAAACATCAGTATGGTTTTTGTCCTTGCCATTTTAATAAAATATTTTGGGATTAAATTAATCTCTGCTAAATTCCGTTTCATTTTTGGAATTTGAGTAAGACGTTTGGTTTCTGTCTAATGGCCGCGATGTTGTTATATATGGGAGCCAACATGCTAAAACACTCCTCCTCCACCTATAGAACCACGTTACAACAGACATTAGAATTTCATGTACCTTTTGATGTTAAATCTATGGGCACTCTACTAGCCTTCTATCGTCAGCATACAATGTTAAATTCCGAATATTTCAAATGTTAAGGGGAGAGCCCTTGGTGATATCTCAGAACATTATCAAATTAGTACATGGGAACATGGGGCTTTATCGGAGTGCTGAAAGAAATTATGCGTTTAAAGTATGTTACATATTATAGGAACACGGTATTAGTGGTATACCGGTTTAATATTAACAGCATGTCTTCATTGTTCATGTCAAAAGAATTAAAAATATAGTTCTTTTTAACAAAACAGTTGTACCTGTCACAAATTAATGGTGAATATTACAAATATAATTATATTCATGATTCTTGTATTACATGTTAGGTACGTGTCACGCATGTCAACTTCATGGCCTAATGGAATATTTTGAAAAATGTTCGGACCAAATCCAACTCTTGGAAAACTTTTGGATTACAAAAAGAAACAAACAGGCAAACAAAATCCATAAGAAAACCTCCAAACAAACAAACCCATATGTTATGTTTTAGTTATTTACTAGCGTATGTGAATGTGTTAAGTAAATGTATTCCTTTGCAAGACTGCACAAAGTCCTACTATATTTATAAGTGCAGTTGATTTCTGTCTGAACTTTATGTAATTTCTAAAGTCTCACACACACACACACACACACACACTTGTATTTGGTGGATATCGAGGACTCAGTTATGGAACCAATGTACCAAGGTCATTTTGTTCTGGCTATGGGCACTCTACTAGCCTACAGTTTCTGGCAGTAAATTGATAGCAAATGGTGATGTATCAAGGAGGGTACTGTATGATCAGTTCTGAGGAATATGAAATTTAGCAATGCAAGCAAGGATGCACATGTTTACACAAATATTCGGTATAATCCATGCAAACTAAGGACACATAACTATTGACTACAACATGGAAACTGTAGACAATGTGATGTCATGGATGGCTGTGACTCCCATTATCTCGCAGAAAGAAAATGATGAGAAAGATTATACATAAACTGATCAGACTAAGAGGATTGGTGTACTCAGTCGTAATTGTGATTTGTTTTTCATCTCAGAAATATCTTTAACCGTTTCCAGAATCAAAAGACAATCACTATATGATTATCCCTTCTCTAATTAAGACATCTGTAATTAATTGTTACTTCATACAACAATGTTGCAAGCTGGTGATTCCATACTGTTCATAGATGTGTTAGACGGAAGTACAGTACTGGGATTGTTAATATGCTTATGTATCAAAACATGTATTATTATATTGTAGGTGTGCATAAATTGATAATATCAAGAATAATTTATATACGACATCAACCAATTCCACTAAGTCTGAAACCATCATATAATTTATGAAATCTGAAACTGATTTTCTTTGTTGGTATTATGACTGAAAAATTTGATTTATTTATTTCGTTTCACTTTGTTAACTTTGACCTAAGAAATTAACGAACACTGTTACACTGATGCTCTGTACTACTTTTTAAATGAAAGATAACAGTAATATTCACAAATCATGAAGGCTATCGACTATGGTGTACCATGGTCGAAGAAGACATATTTATACATACATAATGAACTATCAATACAGACAAAGGATACAGGTAACTGTTGACAAAAAAGAGACTGCCTACAAATAAAGAACACAAACTACTGACAAAATTATGGAGACCGGACATTGGTACATCATGACCAATGAAGACATATTGACACATGTAGTCTGAACTATCAATACAAACTAAGGACAAACACTTTTAACAATATCACTTAGACTGTGAGCATTGGTACATCATAACCAGTGAGGACATGTTTACACATCTAGTCTAGTCTGAAAAATTAATGCAAAGCAAGGACACACAATACTGAGAAAATCATGGAGGCTGTGGACATTGGTATGTCATTGACAACAAAGACATATTGACGCATCTAGTCTGAACTATCAATACAAACTAAGGATGCACACTGTTGACAAAATCATGGATAGCGTGGATATTGGTACATCATGGACAACAAAGATGCATCTACACATCTAGTCTGAACTATCAATACAGACTAAGGATGCACACTATTGACAACATCATGGATATTGTGAACATTGGTATATCATGACTGATGAGAACATGTTTACACATCTAGTCTAATCTGAATGATTGGTACCAATTAAGGACTCACACTACTGTCGAAATATTGGTGACCGTGGACATTGGTATGTCATAGACAACAATGACATATTTACACATCTAGTCTGAACTATTAATGCAAACTAAGGATGCACACTATTGATAAAATCACAGATACCGTGGATATTGGTACGTCATGGACAAAAAGATGCATTTACACATCTAGTCATACTATTGACAAAGTCACAGATACCATAGACATTGGTACATCATGATCAACGAGGACATGTTTATACATCTAGTCAATGTTACATCATGTACAACTGAAACTTGCATTAAATTGCAAAATGGAAATGAAAACAAACATTACAAGACTGTGCATAAACAGTTACAAGTCAGATGGCTAGTGCAAACAGATGTAATAGTAGTTGGTTGTTTAATCCTAGACCCTTTCCAGAATGGCATTGTGATTATCCCTTCCCTAGTTAATAACATCTATGTTTAGTTGCTAATTCATATAGCAAGGTGGCAGCCTGGTGGTTTGATACTTTTACGTACATGGACTGTATTAAAAGCTTGTGTATCAAAGCATCTTTTGTGATATTTCAGGTGTGATTAAAATTTAAACTATCATCCCATTCTAGAAAAATATGAAACCATCATATCATTCATGGTATGTCAGACTTATTCCTTAATGTTAATTATTATTGCATTTATTCTATTTGGAGTGTATTGACTTTATATTATATTTATTCTGTTTGGATTGTATATTATATTTATTAAAAATGAAGTTGCATTCTACATGATTATTGTCTTCTGTAGAATCATGTAAAATGAAAGATGCCAAAATAATTGTCAGAAAGACTGAAACTGTAAACAATGTTTCATTACGGGCAGTCAGGTCATACTTACACAGATGTCTTAGCAGCCAATTAAAACGTTCAACCAAATGGTATAACACTGACTATCAGGACATATTTACATTAATAGTCTGAACTATTAATTAACACAAAGGACAAATATAATTATTGATACTAAACATGCAGATGGTGGGACAATGGAACATCATGGAAAATGGGGGCATACTTACACAATCCAAATTGTTAATTAGAACTAAGTACAAGCATCGTTATTTAAAAAAATAAAAACACTGACACTGTAGAGAGTGTGATATCACAGACAACGAGACTTACTTTGTCCTGCAAAAGAAAAATAAACATTACTAGGCTTTGCATGAATGGTTCAGATTCAGGGAGTTAGTACAGTCAGTGTATTGCGGTATTTTTTAAAACTCCCGATCAGATCATTAACCTGTCACAAAATTATAGCACGACCACATCATGATTATCTATTGTCCAGGTAATATATTTATTGTTAATTGACAGGCTTGTGATTCCGTACATTTACTCAGAAGTACATGATCGTATATATAAATAAGCTCTTGCAACAAAACATTTATGATATTTCAGATGTACATAATGTTCGTCATTAGCAAAGTTTCTGCATGACGATTTCAATCTGTTCCTCATTATATAAAATATTATATAATTCATAACTCACTAGTTGATTGTTTCATGTTGTTATTGCATTTATCTTATTTGGATTGTATAATTTTCTTTGTATTTACTGCAAATATCAAATGTGCCAAAGAATTAAAACTACATTGTCATATTGAAAATAAGGGCTGGATAATATAAGTCAATATGTTTCTGACATTTTTAAAAAAGATTCAGATTTAGGTAATGCTACCATATAAGGAGATAAATTATGTTGCCAATTAATATCTATTTTCCAATTTTTGGAAACTTTGTGTGTTTAAATTTCATGATATAGTCTTTTAAGATCATGTATAATATTAAATTCCAAAGAACTGCACAAGTTTAATTTTCATTGTCTCTGATCTCATTGCTGAAATGGCACATTCATATAATTTCACAAAATTTACTTTTAAAAGGCATATTGTGCAGTCAGGATATTATACAATGGAAAGATAGTATTGTTTAAATTAGATATTAAAGAAATAAAAATACAGATATTGTCAAACTTATTTATATCAGTTGAATGAAAAAAAATGAAGAAAATGTTGAAGTCAATTTTCCATGGTTGCTTTGCTTAGCTTAAAATTATGTTTGACAGTCAAAACAGACAAACTAATAAACATTACGCTGTTTATGCGATCGTATAAGAACAAAATGTTCTATAACCTGATAATGTTCTCTATTTTGGATTAAAAAATCTTGTTTCACCAGTTATAATTAAAGATGCTATTAAAAAAAAAACAAAAAAAATGTTATGATGGGTTTTTAATTTTTAATTTTTTTTTCAATTATTTCTGATTGTAAATTTGATTTCAGTCACAACAATAAATGTTCCAGATAATATCAACTGATATTTTTCCTTTCATTTTCCTCTTGTATATGTGTGTTTTCAGGAAGTTGTTTGGTTCCTCACCCAATACCACTATTTCATGCTTCCATTACATTTCTAATTCCAGTTTTATTTCCTTTTATGTATTCTATCACAAATAAACATTTGGCATCTAGTATTACACTTGCCTACCTGTCTGTCAGCCCATCAGCCCATACGACTTGTAATTCAGATAAAAATTATTTTTCCTACATAGTACCTTCATTTACTTGTCAGTACTGAACTTTCTAATGTATACAAATCCAAACACATCATATGTTAATCCAAAATATCTTCAAATATAAACTCACTATAAAGATCCTGTTATAGGTTAACATGCATTTGTGAAATGCTGATGTATATAAAATTCAGGGAGCCATGGGTCACAGATTTCATTCCTGGGTATGCATGAGTGACAGATTATTCACTGTGCATTATTTCCATATGAAGCCGTGTTACACAACTCGTTAGAATTGTTTTCATGTTGATGATAGGTAGGCTGTTGATATGTTGTACTGTGCCTGTGTAAATGTCCTTGCAGATGCTAGTAATACTGCTGCATGCATTCCAAATTATAAAAATTATGCGGTACCAGGATGGAATGATTATAAAAGATTTGCATAAAAAAGGTAGGGATTATTGCATCTTATCCAATAAAGAAACTATTGTGTGAGAGACATTCATTTGTCTTTAAATTTGTTCATGAATAAGAAAGGTGTTTTAAGACATTTACAAAGTTTATATGGGCAAGGGGTGCTTTTCTATTGTTTTAAATTTAATTTGATCGTATTATGTATTGAGCTTAAGGTAACAAAAACTGACACTTAAAGCATTGTTCAGTTTAGAACAACACAGCATAAACTTTATAGCAATATGGTTACAAATTTATATAGGAAAATATCAAACCTAATTTTCAGGACAGTATTATATTAATGACAAAGGATCATCTCGAAACAAGGATTTATTGGCTAATCATTCTGCCTAATTCTGCTGATTATAATATACTCTCATCCTTGATTCATACAACACTATGCCGAGAGTCTGCTGACTGGAATGTCTTCAACATCAGAATTATTATTTTTAGTTGGGGCGAAGTTTTCCTTCTTTGATATTATCATTTTCCCCAGTAAACTGAAACCCCTATACATGAAAACTGGAACAAAATTTGATCCTAAATCTCAGTTTTACATTAATAAAACCCCATAAAACTGAAACTCACTTTAAACTTGGTAATGGATTTTAGTTGCTAAATTCCTGACATGTGCTTGACGAGATAATTTATGCATAACAATACTGTATTAGGCTTATCAGGAAAATATGTCATAGGCACACATTGTTATAACACTGACGTGCGTGCCAACACCAGTTAGGGCTGGCTATGGGTTAATGTGAAGTCTTTGCGCTATCAAAAAGTGACAGATTTTAAGGCAAATTATTCATAACTAAATGCTTGTAAATCCACATAAGGAAATTCTTTTTATCTGCTTATTATTTACTCATGATTGATGCTTTTAGTTTGTATATGGATCCATATAATGATTTTTGTTTGTTTGTTGTTGCCTTTTTATCATTAAACTAACATACCTGGTTAATAAAGCCCTGGTATTTCATAAAAAAAAGAGATTTGGGACTTATCTGACAATAATAAGAATATATATAGTTTGAATTGTTTTCATCTGCCAGAAAAATGGACAATGGAAAAATTGTAGGCATTTTTTAAACAGTTGGTAGAGGCTCATTTGTTAATTTGTGCTGTTTTTTGTTTTTCAAGTTTAATTTGATTTGTAATTTCATATCACCAGAAAACTAAGTTTAATCTCCATAAATGAATAACAAGTTTTCCCATCTAAGTATGCTAACAGACAGACCTCTCAGCTGAATTCCCAAGCAATACGGATATACGCATAAAAGAAAATAAAAGAAAAATAAAGAAAAAAAAAAAATATGTTAGAGACATGCTTATTGTAAATTTAGTTAGCATGTTATTTCAGCACTACAATGGCAATTTGCAACATGTATATTAGCCTGGTTTATGGACTGTACCATCTGTTACTATATACAAACCACAATGGCAGTTTGCAACATGTGCATTAGCCTGGTTTATAGATTGTACCATCTGTCACTATATACAAACCACAGTGGCAATTCACAACATGTATATTAGCCTGGTTTATAGATTGTACCATCTGTCACTATATACAAACCACAGTGGCAATTCACAACATGTATATTAGCCTGGTTTATGGACTGTAAGATCTGTCACAATATACAAGCCGGTAGCCAGAAACCATTTTTTTTTTGTTTTTCTACAAGTACAATCTTGACTAATCAAGTGGTCATTGTTACAAATGATTACATAAAGGCCAGTGGTGTCTGTTCTTGTGATATGGTCGTTCATAGAGCTGATACTGGGTACTACTTGTACATATGGACGGTAGCTGTGACAAGGCTGGGCACCAGGCTAAGTGCTGGAATAATCTGTAGCACTTTTGTCTGGTTTACAATAGAAAATATAAAAAATTATAAGCAAATCTATAAAATTTCAGGTAGTGAGCCAATTTTTTTTTTAGGACTGATGTAAGCAGTCATTATTATAGGGATTAAAGTTTATCCCTGTGTTTGCGATATGGTCATTCCTAGCAGTTTTGAAATGCATATTTTGTCAAGACATCGGTTGTTGGTCACATTCAGCAGGTGATTGCTCATGACAAAGCGTTTATATATATAAAATCAATCCATACATTACGATTCTGGTCAGAAATGACATGTGGCCGCTCATAGCAGAGGTCACTCATAACAGGTTTTACTGTATTGCTACTTCTAAATGAAAAGTCGTATCAACATGGGGTTTAAACCAGAAGGCATTTTAAGGCATCCAGGTCCTAAAATAAAAATGATGATCTGACATCTAATATGGACTCTATGTGTCCATCTTCAAAATTTGTTATTTCTTCTGTTGAATGGGTGGTTATATTGACATGGATGGAATTTTTACCACAAAATGTCTGATGATGTCTAGTTAGTCCTAATTGAAATCGTGCCTATCTGTCATCAAATATGGTTATATTGAAAATCTTACCATTTGCAGTCATGGATGAATTGGGACAGATTCACGATTGGAGTCCTCATGCATTCACCTGAACCCTACTTTTATCATTCGCTGATGCATCCAATTCTGACTGGGGTGCTCATTTGGAACCAGAGGGTATAATTCTTCAGAGACCTTAGACCTGTTCGAATCATCCCACCACATAAACAACCTAGAAATGAAGGCTGTATACCTAGTGTTGTAAGGTGCATTGACAGAGTAAGGGGTCAGTGTGTCATGGTCTCCTGCAACAACACATCCATTGTAGCTTATCTTTGACATCAAGGAGGCACACAAACCCTTCTCTTTGTGTGCAAGTCTGGAACCTCCCATGCTGGGCAACCTTGGAGTACATAACATTCCAAGTTCAGCATATTCTGGGGAAGAAGAACGTTTTGGTAGACAGTCTCTCCAGAACTGGCTGAGCCAGAATGGACTGTTCACCATTCTGTTACAGAGTCCCGTTGCTCACTGTGAAGAACAACAGATTTCCAGTTTACGTTTGTATTGTCCCAGATCATGGAGCATGGGCAGTGAATCCATTCAGTCTCCAGTGGGATCAGCTGTTTGCTTATGCCTTCCCACCTTCCGACTGATTTGTCAAATTCTGCAAAAAATCAAAACTTCCACTGCTCAGATCATTCTCATAGCCCCTATCTGGCCTCAGTGTTCATTGTTCAATAATCTTCTAGACCTGTTGATTGCTTGACCCAGGTCTTTTCCTCTCAGGAGGGATCTTCTGTCTCAACACCGGGGCTGCCTTCTCCACAACAGCCCACAAATTCTCCACCTTCCCGATCTCAAGCATTCTCTTCTCAAGAACAATTTTTTGGGCTGAGTTTGCCAGTTGCGTCATTCAGGCCAGGAGAGTTTCTACATTCATGGTCTATGATGCCAGGTGGAGAATCTTCTATGATTGATGCAGTATGAAATGTGTTGATCCTAGCATCCCCTCTATAACTTCTGATGTTGATTTCCTTTTGTTTCTCTTTGAGGACACAGAATGCTCCTTGGAGGTCATAATGAAGGTGTTCCCATACTACCTTTTCCTTTTACTTCTCCTTGTTATCACAACAAAGTGCAGGCATTTTTGCTCTGGGTCCCATCGTTACGGCAAAACATGTGGCCCTGAGAAATACCAACATCCATAACAAGGACCTCTCCGCCAATGGTGAGCATTTTCCATTTTCTCCGTTTTATGATCAGTTTAACAGAGCATCTGCCAACCTTCCTTACTGACAAATTCAGCTAAACGATAGCTACTGTAAGCTATTGCTGCGTTTAAAATATAGTTTTTTTTGGAGGGGGGTTAAAACTAACTTTAATTATGCAGTACTTACCCATAGCTATTGTCAAATGCCCTCCTTCCACCCCCACTCCAATGTCCTGATGCATCTATCAAAAAGATTAACTATGTTTTGCACATAACATATCAAGGACAAGGCGAATTGCATGAGGAATTGTGTCATACTGACAATTCTTCACTCTAAGGGAGAATGTATAATGCACATCAAATGGATGGTGTGTTTTTTTGGCATGAAAAAGAGAGCTAAACAATAGCTGTTGTATAATTAAAAATTAATTTTATCACTCATAAAAATACATTTTAGATACAGTAAAACCTTAATTGCCAGGTAATACCAGATTCATTTAATACCAAATTATATTTTTTATCTAATCAGACAATATTTGATTCTAAAACAGTAGGTCACTCTTCTCTATTATCAGAATTTTTAGATCATTTTAATGATGTTTTAGTTTCGATGATATTAGTTGTGCTGCATTCTTTGGTGATACTTGATTTGACACAAGGTATAGAGTAGAGGCAATATAAATAAGTTGTGGACTAATACATGGAAAGAACAATTGACTTAAGGCTACAGAATATCCCAAATATCCTCAGATCCTGTTGATATGCCAAGATAGATTTTGCAGTGCACTTTGAGATTAGTCAAGTCAAATCATTTCTCCTTCATTTTCAGGTCACGAGGGCATTAGGCCAAGTGAGCTTTTGATATGATCCTTTGTCCATAGCATACCTGTCAACTTTTCAAAAGCTAACTTGGGAGAGTGAATAAAAATAAATAGGGAGATTGGGACCTAAAATTGGGAGTTTGTTCACAGCATTTTTAAAGCCTCGTTTTCACTAAATATTGACCAATCTTACGGGTCCAGTATGCTTGAAATTCTTAAAGTAAGAGCCACTTCTCCCAGTGACATGCCTTATTTTCCCCACAGTGATGCCCTCTTTTCATATTCTGGACAGCTGTGACCAAACTACATGAAAGCTAAAGGTTAGTCTTAAGTAAGCAAGGAGGAAAGCCAGTGTGACTAATTAACAGACAATCCTTATCATTGCAATTATCTTGTGAAAAGTAAGGCCCTCTGACATAATTCAAAGAAACCATGATCTACAGTGTGTATTATATAAACACCAGCAATTGATTGGCAAATAAATGATGCCCTATTTTGTTGTAAATATACAATCTCAAGCTACCATACATGTGGCAACTATTTTTCCCACATTTTATGCCCCACCTAATTTCCTTTTTCTCAACTTTAAAGGCATTTAACATTATTTACTAAATAACATATTTATTCTGAATTAGTTTTTTGAGGGCACTTAAGCAGAGTGGTATGTTTCTTTATTCCATTTCATGATGGTAATTAACATTTGTATATACGGTACAGTAATGCCAGATGTTTACTTGTGTAAGTTTCATTGGTGGGAATGGAGGTGCTACAGCATTCACAGTGATCATTCTAGGGATTGAACTAATTGCCGATAATATTGTTGTGGGGTTTTTTTTTTGTTGTGGTTTATTTTCTGATTTTAGTATTGTTGTAGGGTAAAAAAATTTAATAAATTGACATGAAAAATGCTTAAATTTAACATTGAATTTACTGAAGGAAAAGGTCTTTTTAGTGTAATGATAATTGTTTCATCACAATAATATTCATGGGTGATAAATCAGAACATGGCTTCTGTGGATTGCATAAGATATATCTGTTTATGTAGGATTTGTTTAGGAGAAATGAAAATCGACAGACATAATGTAATAATTGGGAGTTCTCAGCAAAAATTGGGAGATCTGAAATTGGGAGATAGGCTTGGAATGACACCCAAAATCGGGAGTTTTTCTCCTGGCATGAGAGTTGACAGGTATGCCATAGTACATGGTCTGTCAAGCATTGTGTATTGTGTGTGGCTGCCCATCAACAAGAGCTTGTTACCACTCTGGAGTCAACATTTTTCAGTTTCAAAATGGAATGTGTGTTTATATCATCACAGTTGCAAATAAGTTTGATTACATTGACAGAGATCCATACATATTAGTTTAGTTTAAACAAATTGTATTTCATAAATTGGAAGATAAAGACTAATTGAGTAATATTTTATAATGTTCTTCCTATAATGTTATTCACCTTGAATATTAATGAGTTGATCTCATTCTTAATTGGTTAACCATGTTAACCACTCTGAAAGCATATTTATTATCTGATTTCGATCAAACTTAAAAAATAAATTTTTATTATTAGGATCTGAAAGAGTTTGATAATGAGCAAGAGCCATGCATACTAATTAGCCAATCTTGCATATGATTGGCTGAGCTTGTTATCCCTCAGGAAGCCAATGTTTCTGATCCATTTTAGATCATATTTTAATGATTGGCTTTTATCTTAAAGATCTTAGATGTGTTTAGCAAAGAGCAAGATTCACACAGATTAATGTGACAATCTTGCATTTGATTGGCAAATCTTGTTCCTACTCTGAAAGCCTGATTTCTGATCCAGTTTCGGTCACACATGGAATATATGGTTATGTCTGCAAGACCTCAAAAGAATTCAGTAATAAGCTAGGCCCATACATAACAATGATGTGATCTTGCAACTGACTGGCTGAGTCAAAGTTAAAGGCATACTTTTATGTGCTAACATCTGCTTTGGTATTCTGATTTTGTTTAAATCCATGATTGATGTAACATAATTTTTATTGCAGATTCTGAAAACATTCATGAACAACTGTTTGAGTGAAGCAGATAAAATGAAGATGACATCCATCGCTTTTCCAGCCCTAGGAACAGGAACTCTCAAATATCCAAAGGATGTGGTTGCAAAGGAAATGTTTAGCACTGTCTCAAACTTCTTTACAAAGAATGCAGACACATCCCTGGTTGCTGTTGATTTTGTGGTCTATGAAAAAGATTTGGAAACACTCACGGTATCTTGTGCCTGATATATCTTTTTTGAATTTAGGGTTGTATTGTTATGATCTCATCTTTTCATTAGAGAAGGGTCTAATTGTTCAAAATTTTGGCTTTGTATGCATAGAATGCTGAGAGCAATCATACATCTACAGATCATATTATAAGGTATGTGAAATGAAACATACGCATTTGGCATTTCTGAATTTTACATTTTAAATCATTATGATGTCATTTTAGATCACATGATTTTTAGCACTACTTGTCATAGTCCAGAAAAACTAATGGCACTGTGTGTTGTACAGTGATATCCGTCTGTCTGTTAGCACAAGTCTGTTATCATTACTCTGCTTGAACTACTTGGAGGATTGCCATAGAACTTGAGACATACAATATGGTCAACATATTAGCCATCTTGGAATCTTGTTATAATTGCTACTCCTGGATGGTTAGTCGTATCAGCGTGGAGTTTCATACTTATTATGATGCTTATTTAGTCCTAAATGACAATGGTACCATTTAATATGACCACCATGGTGGCCATTTTGAGACTTTGTTATCATTAGTACTCTTCAATGGAAAGTTATATCGACAGAGAGTTTCAATCAAAAGATGTTTTATGATTGGTCCTAAATGCAAATGGTTCTGCTTGGATATCCAATATGACCACCACATTTGCCATGTTGAAAATCTTTTTATTGCTACTGCCTAATGGATGGTGTCAGATGTGTCAACTTCCACCTTGTGAGACATAAGTATTGTGGTGTGAACTGTGCATAAAGATACTGTATGATGATAAACTATAATCTGTTATGGATTACTGCTATCTCACCTCTGTTTGCCTGGGTTTGAGTCTTAGTCACGGCCAATGTGGTTACATGTGAAATCTTGCCAGTAGCTTCCCATGGGTTGGTGGTTCTTCCCAGGGTTTTCCCAGGTTCTTCACCCACCAGTTATACTGGTTGTTATGTATAGCCTATTGAGTGCTGAAAAATGGCATTAAACCAACACCAACAGCATCAACAGGAACTAGAAGAGCTTATTTGATCATTTATTGTCCATTTCCTGTCCATTCTTATGGTCAATTTGTTCTCACTATTCCTCCTAAACTACTTTGAAAATGTTGTTATCATTACTCATTGTTATTCCTCCTGAATGGATGGTCTTGTCAACAAGACCTTTTATGAAGATCAAAAATGAAAATATGATAGATCTGATGTCCAATATAGTGACCATCTTGAAGATCTTGTTAATGCAACTCCTCCTGAATTAATGGTCATATCAACATTGAGCTTTACTTAATGGCTTTCTGTCATGTCTAGTCGGTTGTAAAATGAAAATGGTGCGAGTCTGATGTCCAATATGGCTGCCACAATGGCCATTTTGAAAATCTTTTTGTCATTACTCCCCTTGAATGGAAAGTCATATTGATATCGGTTTTTCACCAGAAGGATTTTTACCATGTCTGGTTGGTCCTAAATGAAAATGGTACTGATCCTATAGCCAATATGGTTACCATAGTGGCCATCTTGAAAATTTTGTCACTACTTTTCCTGAATGGATGATCATATCTTCATAGGGTTCACTGAAGACTTCTTATGATATCTAGTTGGTCTTGAATAAAAATGTTGACAATCTGATGTTCATATGGCTGCCACAGTTGCCCTCTGGTTATAGCTGATACTCCAGAATTAAAAGTAATATTGCCATTTGGTTTTCATAAGTAGGTGTGAACCTGGGTGTTTACTTGAAAACGTAGCTCTTATTAAAAGATTGGTTAATTTAAAGTCTGTTTTCTGTGAAGAAAATGTGATAATCTTGGAATGTGTCTGAAAGGGACAGATGAACGGTTGGCCAGAGAATTCTGTTTGCACATTAGAAAAAATAATTATCTTTGACATATGTAAAGATAGCTGGTATCATACTACCAGATTTATTAATTTCTGAGAAGGGTTTGGTAGATCTGAACAGTTTTTATGTCTTGCTTTAGTTGAAGCTTCATTTAAAAATAGATTCATACAGCCTCTTTTTTCATTAAATTGGCTCATATTTGATACATGTTTCTAAAACTTGTACTCTTTAGTACATATATGTTTAATTCATAATAGTTAACTGTATGGACCTCATTTTTCTTGCTCTGGAAGAGTTGTTAGGAATCATAATATAGATAACAATGTTCTTATGTAGGTTTCCTTTATAAATCAAATAATACGTTATTATTTTCAAAAATATCTTAGTGTCAGGGAACATAATTCTTGGAGTATTCCATTGTAAACTTAAGTTTTATGATGACAGTTGCAGTATCAATGGAAGTTATGTAATTTCATCTCTCCTCCAATCTAAATTATAAAATTATGATCTATAAACCTTAAATAAATAGAAAGTTTATTTGGTTCCCAAAACAGTGCTGCTGATTTTTTTGTTGGTAATGGAAATTGTCAGAGGTAAAGTTATTGTAGTGTAGAACCAGTTTTAATAGGGGTGATACACTCGCATTTTGAGAGATGAGATTTGGGTTTATTTGTAGCCAAAGGTATAGCTGTTGACATTAATCCTTCATGGTTGTGTATGTTAGCGTATAGGGAAGTGACAGTCATTGTGACCACAAGGAAATCATCGGGTAACTTTTTAATGAATTGAATTTTATTTATAAAATATGTGATATCTGAAATATATGCAGGAATAATTTTGACAAATGGGTTTGATATCTTCATCTATTAAACTGCAGATTTTTTCAGTAGAATTATTTCCACTAATGATAAATCTCTCAGGAAGTTTTCAGTGAGGTCAGATCTAAGTGTCACTGATAAGGTGATGATAAACCTTATCATCCTGTTTCTTTTTATTATGAGTTTGATAACAAAAGATTTTTAACCATATTATGATGTGTCTCAGCATGGTCATTCTTTACCATATCAATTCTCATTTAGCAGTCTTAATGGTTCTCTTCTGTAATCATTATGATATGATAATTGGTTGGTCCTAAATGAAAATTTTGCCGATTTGACATCCAGTAGAACCACCATGGCAGCCATCTTGAAAATCTTATTGCTACTGTTAGAAATGGAAAGTCATACCAGCATGGTCTTTTCACTGGAAGACTTCTAATGTTGTTGAGTTGGTATTGAATAAAAATTGTGCTGAGGTGATATCTGATGTGGTTACAAGAGTGGCAATCTTGAAAATCTTATTGCTACTCCTTGTAGATGGAAAGTCACACCAGCATTGGGTTTTCACCAGAAGACGTGATGATGACAAAATGGTGACAATTTGATAGCCAGTATGGCTACCGTGGCAGTCATCTTGCAAATCTCGTTATTGATCTTTCTTCGAAAGCTAAAGTCATTTACTGTAGATATGAGGGTTTTAATGGAAGGCTAATTGGAATTATCTGGTTGTTCCTGAATGAACTTGATGCTGATATGACCTCCGATATTGCTGCCATAATGTGCTTATTGAAAATCTTATAACTAATTCTTCTGAATGGATGGTCATATTAACATTGGTTTTCCACCAAATGTATTCAAATAGTGTGTAGTGTTTCTTAGTGAAAATGGTACTAATCTTACCATCCAGTATGGCTGGCATAGAAGCTGATTTGAAAATCATCCCATAGATCATTGCAGGTATCAACACTCAGAAGTTAAGAGACAAAATTGTCTTATCATGAATTCCAGGAAATTCTTTTTGGATAGTAGGTCATCAGTCGTTTCAAGGAATTCATGTTATGAGAGTCATTTTCATTTAGAGAAGCATCTGAATACAGTGCAAGACAAAATAATGTGAAACGTCCATGTCCCTTTACATAATTTAAGATGCCATGTTTGGCAAGCATGCTCATTCCCATCAGTTTCTGTTAATTGATTATTCATTGCACAAGTACAAACTTTTGACAAATGAGAAAGGTATTTACAGTGATCATCTATTAAATAAAATACAGAACAAAGCCAATTATACACATCATTGCAGAATGGGATTGGACAGATCATTATTCGAAAATTGGGTTGGAGAAAATATTTTTAAAATGGTCCATACTGAGGAAAATCAAATTCAGGTCAGGAGAAGATTGGAATTCTGCTTTAAAGTAGAAATGGTCTTGTTTAAGGGCAGTTAAATCCAATTCAGCATGTTCAAGTTTTAAGAAAAAGGAAAAAGAAGAAAAAAGTTGTGGAAAGAAGTTATTGTTTCCGAAATGAACAAAATAAAATTAAACAAATCATAAATATCCAAGAAACTAAAGATAATTATATTATAAAGGAATAAAGTTTCCTTTTTTATATCAGTGAAGTACTGTTTCTCATTGATATAGTTTCATAAAAATTTAAGTGAAATTTCAATCACAATGTCTCACTGATGTTTTCAGAAATTTTTGTAAATTCTCAGTGAAATTGCACTGAAATTTGATGAGATACTAAAATTTTGGCAAAATAAGGACATTTTAGTGAATTTCATTGAAACTTTCACATTTTCATTAGGAATGAAGCCATTGAAATTTTCATTCAAGTTCACATTTTGTGCTCGAACAGTTTCATGGCTACAGAGTCAAGACTTTTGTCTCATCAGGGGTATTGGTCTTTTGGCCTTGATGGAATCATGAAGAGAAGCTGATGACAGCTATCGCTGTGTAATATTAACCACTATAACTTGTTTTTCAGTCACAATATGAATGATAATGAAAACAATGATGTTAATAAAAAAAATTAAAATCATGTATTATTTTGTCTCTGTTTAAAATTTATTTTGTTTTAGGCTTTTGAGAAAGAACAAAAAGAAATTCTGAAACAATTACCTTCACCCAATAAAGTGGATGGAAGTGCAGAAGATCGGAAAAAAAGAAGACATAGTAAGACATTTTTAAATAAGAAGATTCAGTATATCCAATATTGTGATGTTGGTACTTTATAGTTCACCAAAAGCTCATTTGCTGAACTTCTCAACATTACATGATGACTCTATTAAGGACAAAATTTTCTTCAAAGTTCTTATATAGTCTTATATCGTCTAGATTTTGGACAAGTTTGATTATGAGCAAGTTAGTCATGTTTGTGAGGCAATATTGTATCTGCTTGACTAAACTTGTTCATGCCCTGGAGACTAATATTGGATTTTGCTAAAACATGATAAATAAGTTATATTGTCATGGTCATAGATAGGTTTATAACACATCTATCTGTACACATTCTTTAGGTGATCTTATATATGTTTGGCTTACTTTTGTTACTTCTTGTGAGACTGCTTTGATAAATGTTTAAAATATTAGTTTTCATTAAATTACATAGTTTGCATGGGAAAAGATTGATATAGAAAATGTAGACAGCATATGCACTAACGCATGAAGCTCTCACTCAGGCAGACATTATGATGCTCTGGGGTTCAGCCTACAAACAACTGCTAGAAGGCAGGTTGCTTATCAGGCTTAGTAGGCAGGGCAGTAAGTACTTGTAGTAGGTATAGAGTTAATAATGGCTTTATATTTGGATATATTTTTTCAGACTAGTAAAATAGGTAAAATCGACATGAAATTGGAAGATTGTTTGCTCTTGAGTGTTATATTCTAACTGTACTATTGAATATTATAGAAGACTGCTTAGAGAAATGGTTAACTGTTGAGTTATGTAAACCAGGTGAAAAATACCAAGCCCATATGGACTTCTTGTTTTAAACATTATTTAGGGCTTTAAGAGCATGGAATAAGCACATATGAAAAGTAGGAGGGATTCTATCAGGAAATTAGGTATGAAGTTGTTGCAAACAATACCAAGTTTCTGAGTGAAGAACATCAACTACTGTAAAATTTCTATACTTAAGTAGTGTATGCTTATTTTTTTAGCTTACCTATTTAAAGTAGATGAGATCTGTTAGTGTTGGCTTTTATTGTCTGCATATATTTAGGCATCTACATGTGTACAGCTTCAATGTATCTCGTCCATTTTTTTTCTTCTTTGGTCCTATGCAGAATTATGGAGTGGGTTTCAAAGTACTATCTTATTTGTGAGGGGTTAAATGGAATAACTTTGTACATGTACATTATTTGTACATTCTTGCTAAAGTTTTCGCATTTAGCTCATGATGACCACATAGTTTTTTGCACCCTGTATACATGCTGTAAAACCAGAAATCATAAAACTTGACAAGGGGATGTATCTTGAAGAGTACTACACCTTCGTCACAAAAATTGATGCCTGGCCCATTATTTCATCATCTAACATTTAAATTTTGTGTTTTAAATTTATTTCTCAAGCTCTGTTCATGCTAGAATTGTCAAACTAGATATGGTTATGCATCTCTGTTAGTGCCACATCCTTACCACTAAGGTCACAGTGACCTACATTTCATATTACTGGCTTTTAAAGATTTTGTGTTCATTTCATGACTACATAGAAATTTTGTATACTTTTTACATACTGGTATTTATAGAAACATGAAACTTTGTAAGGGTATGCATCTATATGAGCACTATACCTTCATTTGAAAGGATGGTCACTACAGCCCATATTTTATGCATCATTGGCTTATAGTAAATTGCATACTTGATGTTTATTTCTCCTGCACTGTTCATACTAGAATCATGAAATAAATAATGATGTGCATCTCAGTTACTACCACACCCATACAACAAAAGAAATAAATGGACCACCTGCAATTTGTGTGAGGCCTCAGCCATAGTAGCTAATCATGGTAACTTGTTGATACTTGAACTATGCTTTTGTTAGTGGTCATACTGGTTGTCTGGGTTATTAGGGTGAAAGATAAACTAGCTTTTGAAGCTGTGAATAAAAACAATAGTTTACAAATAAAAAACAGCAAGATAAACCTCTGCTTATGATCAGCTAATTATATTATCTCCATTTTAATCAAACATAATAATGTTCTTGTTTATTTTTTATGCCTTACATCATATCATTAAGGCCTAAGATTTTATTGTTAAGATCCCTTTTGTATAAATGTACATTCTGCATGAAAATAAATGTTCCCAAGTCTTGAAGATGTTACCAAAAAGCTTCACAGAAGTGATCTATGTGATGGTTGATTACATTCTGATTAAAACATTTATGTTTGGCCAATTATTCTAAAGATTTATTATATATCTTACAATTTTGCAGATAGAAAAGCACATAGTGAGGTTTCCACTATTTCAAGTAATCCACAGTCCTCTGAATACATACAGGTGCCTCAGGTGAAAATAATACACGGAGATATTACCACTTGCAGTGTTGATGCTATTGTCAATCCCACTGATGATGTGGTTTGCTTAGAAGGTACAGTATAAAGCTGGGGAGCAGAATATCACATTTAGAATCACAACATATAATGCATTCGACAACAGAGTTTACACTTATACAGATTACACCTAAAATATATTGTTTAAAAATGGATTTGTGGTTGCCAATATTAGTCATAATTGGCTTATTTAGCAAATTGGTACCTCATTAGTGTGCAGAAAGGAAGAAAACTATTACAAGGACAATACAAAATCACTCATTTTCTTGTTTTCTTTTATGGTTTGGGCATACCTTACCCCAGTCTTTGACACTTATATATCCCCAGTTTCAAAGTTTACATGCAGATGTTGACTCTGGAAGTCACCTAACAGCTAATGACTGAGTAGGTCACTGAAAACCTCTCCTCATGAATTAGTGACTTTCATAGATCATTGTTTATGAGATCTATTCATTTTGCAAAATTAGTTATTGGTAATGTGCTTTTTAATACAGTAGCATAGATTGTTAGCCTGTACATAGTAAGATTGTTAGCCTGTACATAGTAACTTGAGCCTATGGAGTTTAAATGATAAAATTGACACTTGTCAAATTTCACATGTAGATATAGTTGCACTTAAGAAAGGCCAATACAGGCCACTGTGGTGTTACAGCAAATATTATCATGTATATTACATGTAGTTTCATATCTTTGGTAATATAAGCATACAGTCTTATCTACCAAGAAATGTGTGGTTAGTGAGAGAGATTTGGTTTTTTTTGGTTTTGGGAAACACCTTATTTGGTTTAAAAGAAAAATAAATTGTCTTTATTTTGAGATGGATATTGTAGGTCTGAAATGTTGATTGTTGTATCTTCCTTTCCCATGATTTTTGTTGCCATATATTTTTTAGCATAACTGGTCATACGGTCATATGTGCTTATTGTGTAGTCACATGTGTCATTTGTTTTCTATCATCTGTCAACCACTGAGATTTTAAAACTTCTCAAAATGCATGACAACAGTTTCAACATGTGGCAGAGAGCAACCTGACAAAAAGGGCTTCTAGATTTGTGCAGGTTATTCTGATCTGCATTCCAAATAGAAAAACCTTTAAGAAATTTTGTCTCAAAAAGTGCTAACAGAATGCGATCAGATTTAAAATAAATTATTGTGGGATGAAAGCCTCTAAAGTTTATACCAATAATGCTAGTCAGAAATGTGACATTGCTGCCATTATTAAAAGTAGAAAAATGTTTAAACACCTTGTTCTTAAAAACTGTTAATCACAATTTGATCAGATTTTATAGTATCCTGGCATGCAGGGTTTTTTGATTGGTACAAATGATGCTGATCCACCATTAAATATAGCTACCTTTATTTTAGAAAAAAATGATTGAACAAAACATTTCTCAAAACCACTTCCTGAATTTGACCAAATTTAGCTTGAAGCTTTCCAGTATGAAAGTCCCTTAAGGTTTATACAAATGATGCTTATTTGCCACGATAACTACAAGCTGATAGTTGTTTTTAATTACTTTTCTAAACCCGCTAAAAAGAATTGGACTAAATTTGACAGTATCCAGGTTTGATGGTCTTTTAATTTTATGCTAATGCTGCTGATCTGCCACCAAACATAAATAAAGATTTAAAGAAACGGGGTGAAACTTCAAACTACCTTGCTTATAAGAAAACAACAGATGTTTGAGAAATTTGATGGAAACATTTAAATTAACTGAGATGTGTTGGCCTTTCAGGCTTTAGGTTATTAGGTATGATGTATTCCAGGTTTCTTTTTCAAATTTACAGGTGGTGTTTCTCAAGCCATTTTAAGAAAAGCTGGTGCTGAGCTAAAGGAGATGTGCTATGCACTTGGTAATGAGAAATTTTGTTCTTTACATTAACAATTATAATACAGCAGTGTAAAACATCAATCCTGAAAAATAATGTGCTTGTTTTCTGCTCTGTTTATTTCCAATTTGCAATAATTTACAGAATTTGCTGTTGAAGTTTCTTCTTTAAATGCATAATAATGTGGAAGGATAACATCCACTCAATCACAAATCAAGCCCTTCCAGGCAGAAAGAAAGATTTTAATTATATCTTTGACTCTATATAGCAATAATTATGTTAAATTTGCACAAAAATTTTATCTGCTTACCAACAATTATTAATATGAGCAAAATGTTTCTCACCTGAGCAAGTCTGCTTAAGTGAAAATCACACAAGCAGGAATTGTTAATATGAACAAGATTTTGTTCTTGTGAGCAAGCATTTCCTCACATGAGCAATAGGTTAGTGTGAGTAAAGAAAAAGAAAGAAAGACTAGTATTTGATTCATATTTGATAAATACATTTTTGACAAGAATGAAAAAACCCACAAAGTTTTCTATCTTAAAACTTAAAAATCAATAAAGAGACTAAGTCATTCAAAGTCATATTCAAATCTAGCAAAGATGAGCATATTTTAGTTCAATAATGCATGTTTTTCTGATTTTTTTCACATGAGAAAAATAAACCCATCTGGTGTGTGTGTGTGTGTGTGTGTATAATGATTTTCAGTTATCATAATTATTCTATTACATCCATTCTGTAACAATAAATGCTTGTGGCACAAATGGACAGGTGTTAAACGATATATAAAGTAAATTTTTAAATAACACACAATACGTAGGTTCAGTATAAACTTTGTTTTAAATATAAATAATCTTTGGCATAATGGGGTCAAATCCTGTCACAGCACACTGCACCAGCCAAGTTCTGAATTTTTTCTATAGGAATACCTCAGGAAGAGAGACTTGAGGGAGTTTGTAGGGTTGTGAAGAGTGTTCGACACCTGTATGTGGAGCCGCAAGGGGCTGATACAAGGTATATAGGGACACTGATAACTGAAACTCGATGAGTCTGATGCTGAGGATTGCTATGATAACAAACATCAGCCGATACTCCATACATGTGCTGTAGGAAGCAAGTATGAAGTATATGGGCATAACAGTTGAGTACATTTAAGTACTGACACATATTGGGGGTCAAAAGCAAAGTTGTGAATGCAGGAAACTTGGCAGTAGCCCAAACGAAGTGAAGGGAGCTCTGTGACTATGGAGCAGTGTGACTGCAACAAAGGTCCCCAATTTAAGGAAATGTAAGGATAAATAAAGATAATAGTGATTGAGAATGCAATAACGTGGAAACCACATGAACTAGGTTTCGAACTGCATGATAATCCTGATGTGCCTAAAGGTATGAATATTAGATATATGTATTAGATAACCAGTTAGGAATTCACATGTCCACTAATAGTTGATACATCTGAAATGAAAGTGTACCATAGGATGTGAAAAAGAATGACTGGCATGTACAGCTATACAGTGTCTCTGAAGTGTTCCAAAATTGTGTGATGGTATCGCTAAGTAAAGAAGTGGAATAGTTAGTGCATTGATTGACACAAGTGTGAACCAACAAGTGAGGCACATGCTGTGAGATCTGCCTCTACATAAAACTAACTCTATCAGGATGCACCTGAATATATCTACAATATGCATTAGAGGACCATTTACCCCAAGGTTGGATCAGATGGTCTGGAATTCAGTGAGCCTTAGCAGCACTGGTAGCTGCCCCCATGTGGAAGGTGTGTCCATTATAGCTATGTGAATCATAACCTATCCTGACCAAAACAGCTATAAAGAAAGTTCTACTTAAGGCGCGACCATTGTCCATGAGGAACAGTGGATCACAAAGGCGAGCTCCAGCTAATATCTGAATACGATGGAATTTCCTCCTCACATGGAAAGGACATACAAGGACATCATAGTTCATATCATTGATATGATATCCACACCTTGACGGAAAATGTCAGGAATGGTGTCCAAAGCACATGACACTAAATGTATGTACGCAAATGTTCCTGAGCAGAAAGAAGATAGTTAGGGAGAACTCTGACGTAGCATGTATAACATGACAAAGACTATTGTCCTATAGTCTTAATTACATGGTCCTCCGTACCAACTCAGCTGCAGATTTGGCTGCACCATGACCTCCAGCTAAAGCACTTTGCTGCCATAGACTCAAATACAGTAAAACATGTTATGAGAGACCGCTCCTTCTGCCAACAAAAGCGGTCTCTCAAAGACAGGTGGTCTCATAGCAGGTTTGTACAAAAAGACCAGTTTCCAAGGTCCAGTTACAGAACAATTTCAAGAAAAATAACTGCTATCACTGTACATATATACTATTCTTTATTAATAGTTCTTGCTAAAATATTGTATGTATTCATCTAAAAACAAAATTATATAGCAATAAAGATATACTTCTATCATTAAACATGAAATCACATTTACATTTGAAGATCACATATATCAGCATATGGAATCGTTTCTGAATTACTCCTTTTCCTTTATAACAACCTAAATTTGTTTTACCGATGTTTAAACTGCTTTTTTGCAAGTGGTCTGCTCTTTTGCACTTCTTTCAGTTACAATAATTATTTTCTCCAGCCTTTAAGTTAAAATTTGTCTCTTTTTAGTTGGAGGTTCATCCATTGTTATTAAGGTTCTAGGTGTTAAAAATTATTAGTGCTCAGTTGTAATATCGAATGTAAAGACAGTTTGGACTGGGCTGTCAGAAAATATGAAAAATCTATACCTGTGCATTGCATATCTAACAGCTAATGAAATAAAAAGAAGCAATTATCTCATCCAGAAATAGAACCATTTACTCAGAGACAAAAGTCACCGGCTTCATTCAAAGACGACATACAGGGATTAACTCTATAAGCAAAGTGTGTAACCCGGTCACACCAACTTGAATAGACGACAGCTTTGTGATTGGGATGTAATCACTTAACATCAGGGGGAAAAACAACAAACATCACAAGTCTTGAACACTATCAATCGAATCCTGCAAATGATTCTCTCTTGCTGGTTTAATAGACAATGATCTTATTCACCCCCGGTAATATGGATTAACTCTAAAGACAAACAATATAGGTGACCACTACATCAACTGTGGCAATACAATGGCAATTTGTGACATGTACATTAGCCTGGTTTATGGACTGTAGCATCGATCGCCAGTAGCAACAATCCTTTTTTTTTCTTTTTTTTTTAATATTCCTTTTATGTTTGTTTTTGATGAGAACAATCATTACAAATCAAGCGGTCATTGTAACAACTTATTACATATAGGTCAGTGGTGTCTGTCAGTTCTCTCAATATGGTCGGTCATAAGGCCAGGAAGCAGGCTAAGTGCAGAAATAATTAGTCTGGCTCCCTGCTTTGTATGCTCCCTGTGTTGCTCACCCCTATATGAATAGCGGAAAACAGAGCAGGGAGCATATGAAGCAGGGAACCAGACTAGGAAATAATCTACATATACTTTAGTCTGGTTTATGACAGAAACTATAAAACACTATAAGCATAGCTAAAAAAAATTCTGACATTGGTAGCCAGTCTATATTTTTAAATATTTTTTTTAGAACGGGATTAAATAAAGGTCGGTGGAGTTCATCCTCGTTTTTGCAATGCGGTCATTCATAGCAGTGTCGAAATGCATATTTTGCCAAGACATCACTGTTGCAGGTCATGTTCAGCAGGTGGTCGCTCATAACAGAGCATTTATATAATAATATTGATCCGTGCATTACGATTGTGGTTAGAAATGACAGGTGGTCGCTCAGAGAAGAGGTCGCTCATTGCAGTTTCTACTGTACTGCTTTAGACAGGACGTGGGACACAACCACGAGTTCTGAAGAATTGAAATGTTGACACCAGCATGAAATGGGTCCCTTTGTTGGTTTTTGTTTTTTTTTCTTCAAATTAAAGATGGCAAGGGGAGTATAACATAAATTTGTCCATTGAAAATGTCAATCTCAAATCCTCAGGCAGTTGCATGAGGAATTTCTCTGCAATGATTGAACCGTAAATTCACCACATTGCAAGAATCCAAGAAATGCCACCAGACATGCACTGCAGCAACCAGTCCACAGCCAGTGAACTCCCTCTTGCAACATAGTTGACAACTGCACCACCATCCTGTATGTAATAGGAAATCTGGGCTTACTTTGAAATGTTGTTCCTTTTTATCCCACAAAGTATACTCTGTAACCTGTCAGACTCCTGAAAAGGTTTGCTATGACGAGCCTGTAAGTAATGACGAAATAAGTCAAAACATCTGAGAGTTCATGTAAAGAGTATGAATGAGCAACAACACCCGACATTGCCAAAAATTCAACAAACACTTAAAGCCAGTTCTGTACACTGACCTATTATTTTTGGACACAGAAAAACACAAACTCCTGCACATGTTCTGTCAAAATAGCATGAATTCTGAAGTCAGGGGGCACACAATATCCAGAAATGTTTGTATTCCATGTCACAGAATGCCAGTGGGAGACTGAAGTGTTGTAAGATAGTCACATCTTCAATGAACCCATATGAAGTGCTCTTCAGTAAACCCATATGAAGTGCAGTGCCATATGATATGGATGGCTCTATCAGTCTGTGCACCCGTGAGACTGCCGAACTGTGCACACAATATCCAGAAACATTTGTATTCCATGTCAAAGAATGCCAGTGGGAGATTTAAGTGTTGTAAGATGGTCATGTTTTCAATGAACCCATATGAAGTGCTCTTCAATGAACCCATATGAAGTGCAGTGCCATATGATACCGGGGTGGCTCTATCAGTCTGTGCACCTACGAGACTACCGAACTGTGCACACAGTATCTGGAAATGTTTGTATTTCATGTCACAGAACACCAGTGGAAGAATGTGTTGTAAGATGGTCATGTCTTCAGTGAACCCATACAAAGTGAAGTGCTCTCCAATGAACCCATATGAAGTGCAGTGCCCATATGGTGTGGATGGCTGTATTGATCTGTGCACCCATGAAACCTGAAAGCAGAAAAAATTGGAAGGCAGAACCAGGCAGTAGGAAGTGCTATGGTAATGTGTAGAATTACCGAAGTCAGCACTGAATTACATACTAGAAATTTTATTGCTCATGCGGATATATTTGTTAAAGACATCTGACTGCCACCTACCTAAGACCCAAATAAGACTGATAGATCTTGCTTAGCACCCTCCATTGCTGTCCCAATCCTAAAACTATGAGTCTTGTATAATTGAGGATTAAAACCACATAGCAAGAGCAATGTGGGCAAGGATTGGTTAAACTCCTGCTTAGTTATGGGCAACCCTTTCATAGGTAAGAGTGGGTCCAGATGACAACCCACTAGTTGTAAATATTGATGCAGCACATGGACAAGGTACTGGTCTTGTAAATTTGGGGTATGGGGCATGACACTTAAGGCAATATAGGGTACCTTTGGAGTGTTGTAATGCGTAAACTCGACAACTAAACCATTGTCACTGATCCGAACCTGAGAGACTGAAGTTAAGTTTGGGTTTCTGCAACCAGGTTGTCTAATTGTCATAAACCCTACCCACAGGAATGTATGAAATGCAGGTTGAAACATGGACTTAAATAGAGCCACATGGATGGCATTGTGAGTGAATCATGGCAGGACTGGAATGAGTTTTTGTTTGTAGAATACATTATTAATTGGTAGTCTGGCATCTGTGTGCAGTAAAAGTTTATGAAGCAGTTGCAGAAGTTTGGAATAAGAAAGGAATTGGTTGGATCAGGGATGTTGTGCAGTTTGTGTGCATAGCCAGGACATAGGTCGATATGGTGCACAGTACTCAGTGTTTTGCAAAAAGATACAAAATGAAAAGTGCCAAATTGGTACTTGAAACAGGGAAGTGCTGTGGAGTTTTAATGAGGTTAAATTGATGTAATGTATCCAACTGGGCCTGTAGGCTTCTGTCGAACACGGAAAGAGCACTTTATAGTAAAATAATACAATACTACTCCATGTCTGTTAATGTCGGTAGTTCCGGGACCTGTTCTGGGATTTCTTCTGCATAGGCTGGGTCAGAAATCTGGGCACTTTTTCACATCCTGGCATTTTCAATGCATAGTTATGACTGCTGAGGTGAAAACAGCTGCCATTATTCCAGGTGACCTTGCAATATGGCGGAAAGTAGGTTGCTAAGCCAGTTACATCATCCTGACCGAACTTATAAGAGGAGAACTGTAAGAATCTGTGAACCTTGAATTTGTTAGCTAAGATTTGGACGCACTATGGCCATGAATGGCAAGGACTCCACTGTGTATCCATTGATTGTTTTAACGAAATTGGCTGAAGTTAGCTCAAACGGGAGATTATGTTGCAACTGTCACAGAAGGGATGGAAGTTGTCTTCCCTTATTGCTGCATTGTTGTCAAAGATGGAGACATCCAGCAGCAATGAATCTACATGCCTAAAGAATAGTGTGTCTGATGGATCCATGCTTCCCTTGTGCCAGTATTCCTAGAGTCAGTCAAGGAATGAATACTTTCAGCTAACATAGCCACCATATTTTGCAACACCACCACCATGTAACTGTCAAACCATTAGGCTCTGTTGAAGGTACTTCTGGTTGGATATGGGCGAATTTGTGTGTTCTGAGAATTGGTTGACCATCCATATAAATGTTACTGCTACATCTCACCAAAAAACGAATTACACATTTCCTTTATCCCTGGCTGAAATGAATGCTTTGTCTAGAAAGTTTTTGTCTAAGCTTGGGCCAAGACTAATTATCCTGTAGTGTCAAGTCATTGTTGGCCATTGATGGCAAGCCTGGGAAAGCAAGAGGGTCAACTCTACTGTAATGGCCACCTCCTGTCAGCCATGTTGTAAACGTTGTACCAGTGTAGACAAATTCAAATCCAGCACAAATCCATAAGAATAGTTTGATGCCAAGAATCTAAATCCATTTTCTTTCTGAAAATAATTTTAAAAATTAAATGCAGCATCTACACTGAAAGGAATGAATGAAAAATGCTGAATTAGAAACTGAACTCGCTTTTTTTAGCAGGAGCAGTGAAATTTAGACAGGTTCAGTAAATATATTATTTTGGTGATTCTGTGGGTTATTGAAAAAGTTTTCAGCCATATGATAACTAATACAAGAAATTAGAACTTTGTGTAATGGAAAAGAATGTCTTCTAAGTCCTACTTTTTTATGTGAAAATTCAAATTTTCATGTGAGCAAAAGCTAGACCTGTGAAAATTTTGTTTGTTTTATAAGCTTGGCTTACAAGGTGTAACAAACTGCACACATGAGCTTGCATTATCTACCTGACTGGCACATATTTCTAACAGGGTTCTCATGTGCAGCTCATGAGAATTGGTGAGATTTTTCTGTACAGGTATTGCATTATTTTTCAGGTAACTGATTATTTATTTTCAGTATTAGATAATTTCTATAATTCTCTCTGACATTTATAATAATTTCAATTCTTAGTTCCCTCATCAATTTAAATTAAACTCAACATTTCACTGAGTTTGTCAGTATATGCTATTGTTTTGTTCTCTTTAATTATAAGTAACAATCGGAAGGAGTGGATCTGGGGCTTTTAAAAGGTTTAAGCTGTCTGACAATAATCACCCAAGGCGTCATTGTGATGATACATGACATATCTTATGCTCACTAGGTGGAAGACATATGGATGATGCTTTTGACCAAACAATTGTCCATGGTTTTCAAGAGAGTCAAAAGATGGTCATCTGAATGTGTCATGCTATCAGCTTTGCCACAGATTCAACCTCAGTAGCGACTTCTCAGTGTTCTAGTCACTGAAGGCAGAGAAGTTATCATAGAAGAAAAAGGCCTGATGTTTTTGCCAACATGAACTGCACACACACAAATGCAGTGTCATCGTTATTCATTTTACTACCACTATCTGGTGGTCATGACAGCACTGTACAGTCAAGAGTCAGTGTATGGTGGCCTACAAGTACCAGTTTGGGACAACCCAACTCAACATGTACACCCAGGTACTGGCTGTGATGATCTTTACTTTGATGGCAGCTTGACTATAAGACATGACATCAAATCCCATCAATTACAGTTATGTTATCATCTTGTCTTTTGTCCAGTGTTACCAGTGCAGGTATGGTGATTGGTATATTCTTGACATAGTAGTGGACCAACAACATTGACTGGCACCAGACTGTTCCATTACTGTTTCAGGCTAAATCACCACCCAGTATGGTTGTGGTGATTTCTCATTCCTTGATACAAGGTACCCATTCCAAATTCAAGTGCTCATAGGCAGTGCTTGAAGATGATGGTTTTACAGCATTTATCATCACCAACTAATTTCTTCCCCCATTCAGTCTTTGCTATCATCACAGGAAGCTTCTTTGTTGACCCACACTGCTGACATGGAAGATGTGTGTTCATGACACCCTTACTTTCTGCTTGATCTAATGATGGTAAGGGAAGATGTAGCCTTTCATGCATCAGTTGAACAAGTCTTTTGGCTACACCCTCCACCAAGAGTTCTGTAATCTCCAGCTCTATTAATGATCACCTGTATGTACATTACAGCATCCAGTTTTCTTTTAACCAAGAAGGACTGACAATCCTTCTGTTCTACTGTTTGGTCAAGTCATTGATATCTTGCACAACTTCAGAAGGCAACTTTAACTGAAGTAATATTTTGACTGCTATTATTGTGTTGACTGCTATTATTGTGTTGACTGCTATTATTGTGTTGACTGCTATTATTGTGTTGACTGCTATTATTGTGTTGACTGCTAGCTTCCAGTAGAGGGTGATCATTAAGATTTGCAAAGAAGATGGTAGCTTCTACATCACCAAATAGCAAGTCCTGCCATTGTAGCATATTCAGAAGCACTGGTTGATCTGGATTTAAATCAGTGAGATCTTATTTGTTGGGGTCAAGTTCCACAGAGACACTCAAGTTTCTTCTGCAGTAATTTATTTCAGGCATGTGCGACTAGTTTTATCTGATTACAATTACATTATATGGGTGCATTTAAAAATCACTATCCAGCAAGTACCCTAGAAAAAGTTGCACATGCCTTCTTTTATTATTTCTGTTTTAGACCTTATGTTTCAATCAACACTGTATAGACAGTATTATGTTGATATTTTGTTAAACCCTGTACATAGATATACATGCTGAATAGAAATGGTACTCATCTTCATAATGTCCTTCTCAAATATTTTGTTATTGTTGCTCCTTTTGCACAAATGTTGGCAGTGGGATTTTGACTGGAACACTTTCTTGCATGACAGTGATGCAGATCTAGCCACAATATCTGCTTCTGTGTGGTGCAGGGTTAAAGGCCATACCAAAACTCTTCTACTGTACTTCATCTTATGAAAATTTTAAGTTAAACATTTAACATACTTTTATTGCTAAAATTTTATGAAGCAGTCTCAGGAATGCCTTAGATGGTTTCAATACTTGGCAGCTAAAAATACTAAAAGTACATAGAAGATGAACTTGTGATGGATTCATAGAAATTCTTTTCACTTTCTTGACCATTGGTTCCATCATTGACTTTTGTTCACTTTCAAGCTAATTAATAAGTATACTATCTTGACTTGTTTTATCTTGACTTGTTTTATCTTGACTTGTTTTATCTTGACTTGTTTTATCTTGATGTATGTTAAGCATTTTGTTCTGGCCCCCCCCCCCCAATCCTTTGCTATGCTAAGCTTTCCACGCTTATCTTAACCCCTCTTAAGTCAATAACCTTGTTATGTTCGGATAAGTTTTGGTCTGAAGTAACTTGTGGACCCACTTATTTCAATGAAGTGATTCAAAAATACTTATGTTTTCATACATATACTCATCAATGGTGACACTGACCTCAAAAATAAAATTTTTTAAAAATACGTTCAGCCATTTCATTGTTGCTTCATCATCCATGTATACATAATTAGAAAATTCTTCCAGAGCAATGCTTATGGAGTCTGTAATCTCACCAGCCATTGATTCAAGACATGTATCTGATTGAGGCAATGAAATTTGATTGATTGTTGCACTTTTTATATCTGTTGGTGACTTGAACAAATTTATTGTGTCATGCAAGATTCATTTTCTGCAGGATAATCTTAATTATATGCATTCCTGTATTCTGAAATTTGTGCATATTTTACAAAATTATATGTTTTATTTATGTTTAATTAATATAAAACTTGGTGACTGGTTTTTATTTTCATATGAATAGCCTCTTTCCATTGGTCACCTCATTAAGAAGTTTACTTTTGTTGTCTCAGACATTGAGGCAGCCCAAATCTAGGCCAAAATAAGTACATGTAGCATGTAAATGCTGTAACAACTAAACAGTCACATGATGCTGGACAATGCATGTCATAGTTAATTGTTTAGTTGCATGTGTTGGTTTAAAATGAGACTACCATCTTTTTTAATGGTATTATGCATTTCTTTAGTGTCCAGAAATCACTGAATTGGATTTTTTTTTCAGTTAAAAGATCTGAATAATAAATACAAATAAATTATTTACAGCACACCTGTGCATCTCAATGGTCATTTTGGAAAAAAAAAATAAACAACACACAAAAAGAAACAATTTTTTTTAAGCAGTTACAGTTAGGTGAATTTAGATATTTCTTAATGTTTTTCTTTTATCCTGATTCTATCTTCAGCCCGTAAAATATTACTATAGTAACATCTTCCATTAAATAATATTTGTAGTTAGATTCATGGCAGCTGAAGGTACTTGTACTGGTATATCACATTTCCTTCTTGTCAGCAAAGACACAAGCAAATCCATTTCGCTTTCATAAGTGTGGTCAGGTTTAGATTGTAATTTTTTTTATTTTTTCAGTAGTTAAGGTTATTTTATTTACTGAGGAATATTATAAAATATTGTACCTTTTTTCAGAGAGCACACATACATAAACATACGGGAGATTAATTTATTAACAGCACTGTTCTTTTTGTATTGTCTGCTATGTACAACTGGATGTCTGAATTCTGTCTAAAAAGTTATGAAATCACTACTTGTTACTAAAGTAAAACTGTATACAAGTATAGCAATAATTAATCTTTAAACTATGATGTGTTTGTTGGGAATGTTCCAGTAAACCTAAGAGTAAAAGACAGAAATAAAATTCAAGGACATCTATAAAATTATGTTAACAGTTATTGTGAACTCGGATATCTTGAAACATGCTTATGTTGACAATTGTTTTACACCCCCAGCATAATTGAGGTAACTGGGTTTGACTATGCTTAACAAGAAAAGTTTCTTGCGTAAAATCTAGGTAACAAATTCATTAGCTCCTATTATTGATGTCATGCAATATATATATATATATATATATATATATATATATATATATATATATATATATATATATATATATATAGATAGATAGATAGATAGATATATATTGTTATGTATAGGCTTGTACAAAAGTAACAAAAGAAAAGAGTGAAAGCCAACAAGCTTTGTACATTTAAACAGAATAATTTATTTCCCTAGAAAACATGGTAAAAATGTTAAAAAGGACTTACAGTTTGTGAATATAATCCAAAAATTATTCCTGGAATTGAAAAATATAAGTCCTATCACTAAACAGTTCTAATTGAATCCAGGTTCGAATCTCAACGAGGTTCCAAGATGGCGGACGATGACATCAGATGAAATCTTTGTACGAAAGTTAACAGTTCCTTGTTGAATCACAACTTATAATGTTCCAATCTAGAATTCCAGAATAAATTTCCACTGAATGTCTTTGTCCAAGAATTTGATAAAGAAAAATATTTCCCAGGGTGAATAAATTATTTTAAATAAAAAAAAAACTCAACTTACAACAGCAACAACAAAAAACACCTTTCAGCCTCAAGGTATTATTCACAACTCAATGGTTCTACTAATAAATGTCTGTTTTAACACATGATTTTAGACCACATGATGGCTCACATGATGGGTTTATGTGGTCAATCATTTGAACAGCGCAATAAAATATTTGCCAAATTGCACGTTGCCTAGCATAGCCCTATCTAAAAAATCAGATTCTCATGCTAGAAATGAATAATAAAAAATGGCTGCTTACACATAGCTAACACGTGTTCCAAACATGACCTTGATAATGACCAATCACTTTCGTCCAGTGTTTACGAACTTCCGAACCAAAATTAAGAACTAGGTTAGCTAAAAATAGTGCTTACACAATTCTTACGTTCTAATTAAGTCAAAACAGAAGACTGAATTTACTGGGAAAAATGTCAAATCCAGTAAAAATATTATCCTTACAATAAAATGTAATGAAACAAAAATAAAAATAAAGAGGATTTAAAACTAACACACAAGCAATTAAATTACATATTCATAACAATATATATACATATACATATATATATATATCTATATATATATATATATATATATATATATGTTTTTTTTTTTCAATATGAAAGTAGAAATGACTTAGTTTATGGTCTTTTACAGAATGTATGTATGTACTGTGTGATTTAATGGCATGGCAGCAATACTGTCGCCATACAATACTGATTAAAATTAACTTCTTGAAATGTAAGTTTGATCAATAAAGCAAAATGAGCTTTACTCAATCAGGTCAAAATTTCATTGTCAGTATCACCAAAGTCTGAATTTATTTTCTGCATGATGGTGAATGTTTACAATTGCTAGTGGAGACTACCAAAAGCTTCATTGCTGCAGTAATCAATGTAATGATCAATTACACTCTAGTGGACATGATGATGCTATCTAACTTTCTTTGTCAAATACATTACCAAATCATAATACCTTAGGAGGACTACTACTACCTCACAGATCCAGCCCTCTCATGCTAAAACCTTTTAGCTAAAAAGCTAATAGTTATTGGCCATCCTAGGTGGCAGTTAGATAGAGTGACTTTCCCATGATACAGGGATTGGCACCAAATCCTGTGAATTCTTCAGTTACTACTTCTGCTCATACTGAGTAGCATGCTCTCTGCAGACTGAGGTGCCTTGCAAAATTCATATAAGCAGTTGGAAGTTTTGTACCTCAAAACAAGTTGGAGGAGTTTCATCTTCAAATGGATGTATACTCTATCTATGCATTTCCCACATTTCTGTTCTTCTTATTACTGACAACAGAGTTTCCTAACTTTTCATGTTATTAGTTTGCCATATTCACACACTTACGCACCTTTGGTACATACCTGCGAAAAGTTGTTCCCTTGCATTGCTATAACGATATTATTAATAAGTGCCAGTTTGGTATGTGATATGGAAAACTCATTTAATAGTGCTGGATAATTTCCTTTGAGTCAGGATACATGCATTTAAGTTTCTGTATTATCATGCCTTAATGTTTAATTTATAGTTCTATTCCTGATGCTTTACTGATTTTACCTGTATAGAATGCCAGTGGATCTTTTCCTACAGGTAATATGGTCTTCTAATGAATATTGTAGCATCTACTTGATAAATAATCAATAATGATGCTTCAGTTCCTTTTTTATGTGCAGGTTTTTGTATGTAAATTAGAAAACTTGTTTATGTTACTGTATGCCTTCTGCCATGGTCAGATAAGTACAGGTATGACTTCTATAAATGGCTTACACAGTAGCATCAAGCTCATCGAGCAATGCTTCAGTGATTTTACGTGTATAGGCAATCACAAAAATTGGCCTTCCTATGGGTAAGCTGTTGCTAAAATTGATTATTTGCCACATCATACATTTAATTACTGTAAGTTTCAGTGATTTTACCTGTATAGGCAGTGAAAAATTCTTTCTGCCAGTAAGTTGTTTTTCCCCTGGTGAGAAAAATCGGATTCTCGATGTAGTCAATTTTTTTTATAACATCTCCGATATGGTTTTTAAAAAAGGTCTCTCAGGTCCCATTCTGTAGTGATCTTTGTAAAATATTTGTTCCATATATTTCTTAACATATGATCATTTTAAGAGTATTTTGACTGGTCTAAAGTTTCTACTCATCCAGTGAATCTTTGTTTAACATAAACTGATGGAAATGGAAAGATATTAGCATGGTTGCAAAACATGGAGTCTTGAGTTTTTGAGAGAGAAAAGAACCAAGAATTCTGCATAAAGGTTTGAAATGTGTGTGGGAATAGAAATGACTCAAGCAGAAAGTTGATGGAAATATAGTTGGTTAATGCATAAGAAATTGAATGCCAAAAGACTGGCATTTTGTGATCTTTGCAAGAATGATTTGAATTATGCTAACAGCACTTGGAAGAGTTTGGAGCAGCAGCCAGCTCCCCAAAGAAAGCTGCATACAGAGAAATTAAATATCAAAAGCACATATTTCAAAAAATACAAGGAGGTACTTGAAAGGAAAAGAAAACCTTGTTGAGTTAAAAAAGAAAAGATTAAACATTGAACCAGAAATTTAGAATTGACAAATAGGAATGCAAAAGAAACCTTTGCCATGATAGCAAAAAGAGCAAGATTGGTATATCACATGTTTTGTCAAGCGGGGGAAAGACAAATGAATTTATGTGATTATTTGTATGTAGTTGATGTATTTGGATGTTTTATTTTACAGATTGTTTTGGAAAAGAGAACAGTGTATTATTACGTTTGCTGCAAAAATTGACAAAATTATTGTGACTGAAATTACGTGTGAACACTGACATGCACATGTAATAACTTGTGCATTAATGTTATTGGAGAGCAAGTTGATATGACAATGAACATTGTGAAGTTCTTCAGGTGTTGTTACAAGTTAATTTTTTTTTATTTTTTGCAAATGATTTTTGCTTGGAATATAATAACAACTTCACAATATATTATTATAATAAGGTCCATCAGGAGCAGTTTAGTATGAGTGTACAGTGCCAGATCAGGGACACTACCGCTTGAGACCCTGTTGACAGGGGACCCCCATAACCCCTGCACATTTTTTTTCATTTGTTTTCATGGAGGACCAAATCATGTTTGTTCACTAGAATTGATTATTTGCCTTCCACCTCATGTGTGTAGTCTCTATAAGCAATCCTGCAGTGATTTTGATTGACAAGTCAGTCAAATTGACCATCCTTCAGGTTATTTAAATTGATTATCCAGTGTCCACTTTGTAAATAATAGCTGTGTTCTAATTCTCTTCTTGTACAGGCCACATGTGACCATTTACAGGTATTTATTGTAGTGGGTAAATTTGCAAAAAAACAAGTTCATTGAGCAAGAAACTCACTGCACTATGTGTATATGTGGTCTGCTGTATTTTGTCTTACAGATTTAGTTCCTGGGTGAGACCAATCTGACAGTCATTCAACATGTGTAGTCATTCCTTGTATACATGTTAAACTTGTATATTTTGGTCAGATGTCAATGGGTGGCAGTTTTTTATTGTACTATGGAGAAGGCACTGAAGTATAGCTTGAGGGACAAGTCAGAGCCTGCATGCAAGAGTTCAAAACGATACCATTTATTGGGGAGCAATGACAGCATCAGTTATGTTGCATCTATTATCTATTATGATGTTCATTAGACTGAACACAGCTTACATTCTCCTGCTCTGAATCTTTCCAGAAATACATGACAGCATATTTATATAATTGGCCACTTCGTAAGAGAGAGGCTTAACATACTATGGTCATGGCAGCAGTTATGTACTTACAACAGGTTGAATGAGATGCAATACTTTCTACATCTACCTTTCTTAAAGAGCATCATAGGCTTAGTTACGCTTGCAACCTTCATCATCCAATCCAATATGTACAATATGAGGTTGCATCTTCAAGGCAGAGGAATCACTATGGACTCACATTAGGGATACCTTTGCAAGTACAACCTAATGCAGTCACGATTGCTATGGATGTGAACACAGAGGGAGCAAGTCTCCTGCCATTTCAGGATCCCACAAGAGTATGACCCCCTTAGGACCATCTTTTACATATCAACATCCTCAAGATGAATCCATTTTGAAAGGTTTTCATTGGTGGCTGAAAACCTACATGGGAATGGAGCTCTCATTCTGTTAGATAACTTCAATGTAGTGACTTACCTGAAAAGAGCAAAGTGGCACCAGGTACTCTGATCTTTACATTCTCATTTGGGATTTGCTAAAGTGGCATCCTCAGTGACAAATCCATATTTAAGTTTAACCTGTCCTAGCTAATATATTGGTAAAATCATTGTTCTACAAGAAAGAACCAACAGAAATGGAATGGTCTTTTCATCCCTCAGTTTTGACAAAATAGATGCTTGATGGGATTGATCTATTTTCTTTTTGTTTTGTATTTGGTAATATTGACTATCAGTTTTCTATGTTAATTAAATATTTTAGTAATTTAATCAAGTACTAGATAGTATGAGTTGATACTTTGTTTTGTTATTGTTATAATGCACCAGGATATGAGGATCTGTGCTATTTCATTGAAACCATGCACAGAACTAAAAGCAGATAGACTGAAATCTGCTGACCAATTGCATGATGACAACAGATCTGAATTTACTTTCTTCACAGTTGGATGCCAATTATATATGATTATGATATGATTTTTATTTGACAGGTGTGATACTGACACCAGACCTATGATTTTGAGAGTGAGAATTATTTCTGACTTATTTTTTCTCCAGGAAAAGAAATGAAGAAGAAAGGCTATGTTGTCACCCCTGGATTCAAACTACCATGTGGCTTTATAATCCATGTTAATGTACGTGATCAGCAGTATGGGTGGAAAGGAATAATCTTGAAATGCCTCAAACTAGCTGTAAAGAGGAAACTGCGGAGTATTGCCTTTCCTGCCCTAGGCACAGGTTTGATCACAAACATTGTTGGATTCATCTTTGATATAGATATTTACTATACCATAACTATCAGTGACTTGAAGCAATATTTATTTTACTTAGTGATGCTGGACCATCATAAAACTTCACTGAATATTCATAGGGGTATAGATGTTACTGCAGATTTAAAAAAAATTAAATGTAAAAAATGCGGCCTGCTGATTGGTCTGAAAATATTGTTTTAGGTTTTAACCTTTGCATGTAACTCATTTTCTGACCTAATATTTCATATGCAGTTATAATTTGGTATGTAATGGCATCACAAGTTCTATAGCCATCATTTCTCCACAGTATTACTTGTAAGGTCAGGTAAGTTGTTATTTAGATGCATCATCATTAGCAATACACCTTTCATAGAAAATTAAATCACTATGACCATTTATTGCAAGGTCCATTGGTTTTGGTTAACATTTGCATTTAGCTTAGTTTCTCATTGTAAGGGTATGCATTTAGGTCATATTTATACAATTCCAGAAGAGCTAATCCAGAGACAATGGTTCATTGTCCATTCATTGTCTTTATTATCTCAGCACCTCATGTACTACAGAGATGATCACCATGAAAGTTCATACACACACATACACACAGAAACACACACACACACTCTTGAGGCTATGTTGTTCCGCAAGTGTGCTTCTTGGACATCCAATATGGCAGCCATGGTGACCATCTTGAAAATGTCATTATCATCATTCATGCTGAATGGTTGGTCACATCAACATGGGGTTTCAACTGCAAGACTTCTTTTGGTGTCTGGTTAGTCCTAAATGAAATTGGTGTCTCTGAGACAATCAGACAATCAGACAGCCAGTGTGGCTACTGCAGTGGCTGTCTTGAAAATTGCATTGCTACTTGTGAATGGATAGTCAAGCAACACGTGGGTTACAGTAAAAGACTCATTATGTAGTTGGTACTAAATGAAAGTAGTGCCAATCAGACCTCCAACATCACTGTTATGATACCCATTTTTAAAATGTTGTTACTGACATTTTTCATTAATATATGATCTTGTGAACTTGGTGTTTGCATTAAAAATTTTGTATCTCAAGTAGTTGATCCCAAATAAAAATAGTGCTGATGAGGCCTCCAATTCAATGGCCATGGAGGCCATTTTGAAAATATTGCTATTACTACTTTTCCAGCATTGATAGAGTGAAATTTGGTTTTCTCTAGAAAGACTTTTTATGATGTGTCTCAGGTCCTCATAAAATAGTGCCAGTCAGACTTTGTTAATACCTGCTAGCTCACTTTTACTGTGTTATTATACAGGGTTCCCACGCTACCTGGAAATTGGGAAAAAGTCGGGAGAAATGAAAAAAATTTTCCTGACCGTGAAAAGTCCTTGAATTTTGCAAATATTGACGAAAGTCGGGAAAAACCCAGAAATTTTCCTTCACAACTTGACACCCGAAACAATTACATAATTGAGTTGTAACTGAACTGATCATGAGTTAAATTTATCGAGTTCTAACCAGAATATTAGGAGGTTGCAGTATGAATCATTTGGGTGCTTGCCATAAATATATTTATTGTGACAATCCAAATGCTCAGTGGATTAGATTCATCTGGTAGACTTTTTGTTTCATAGACAGCTTGATATCAGTATCTTTTTTTTTTTAAATATGTAAGGTATGAAAACCAGTCTAGCATCACAAGGAGCCAACATGGTGGTGTTAAAGCATAGCTGCTTAGTGGATGGACTAGCAAACTTAAACGTTGTTAAATCTAGTTATACCTGCATGAAATCAATATGAAAATTATTTATTTTTTCAGAAATTGTGAGTATTAAAATTGTTATGTCTTTAATCTGCTGAAAGATGATAAAACTAAGGCGTTGATGAAATTTGAGCTGGTACTAGCGATTTTGATTGCTAGTCACATGAGCACACAGGATCTCACAACCATCATTTTCAAATATTGTAGGAAAAAAAATTAAATGAAAGTCGTATACTGGTTGTAATAAAAATACAAAAACGAAAGAGCACAAAATTCTCTATTCTGAGACCAACTTCCGGAGTTTTGTTTGTATCACGTGACTACCACATTGACATGTGCTCTTTCACGGAGGGAGCATATGAAGCAGGGAAGCATACTACTCTGCTTGATGAATCAGACTGGCCAAGTTTCTTGTCGTTGTTCTCAGAATTGTTGAGAATTATATGTTCTTTCTGGTTTTTGCAAAAGGTATCAGACATTCATTTAATATAATTGAAATTTTGTTACAACACCATGAAAAAGGAGTTGTTGATATCACGTGACAATTGGACTTATGTCGTTATTTGAGATTGAGTATTTTAAACAATTACATGATCGTCAGTATTAAAAATTGACATAGATCAGATGTAATTATGCTAAACCAGCATGCACCAGTGATGTACGTTGTTTGTAATATACATTGTTTAAATTTGCTTACGTATATGTGCGTTAGAATTTACAAGTTAGAAGATGAATAACCATGACAAAGACATATTCCATAATAGTTTTCTTCTTGCACCTAATGATCAAATGTATGCCCCATTAAGAGAGACAGATGGACAGACAAACAGATGTCTTCACGATTGTACATCTGTATTGTTCACTTACCGGATGACTGATCTTACTCATGTACAAGTGCAGTACCATATTCCATTATCAATTAATACCAATAGGTAAGCAATTCCTTCTAGTTTTGTTGCTACTTCCATTATTACAAGAATCATATGGCTTTGTAGTGGTATTTACACGCTAATTAATATGCTATGGCTGTATTCAGTCATTCCAAGCTAACACCTGTTTGAGGTCAAGATTCAACAGACCAGATCAGGTTAGCGAGGCTACCAATAGGAAATGAGGCTACCCATGGGTATTACTGTACCATATAATCAAAGGAAATACCAGGTAGTTACTAGTGTAAATTTCTCAGCCAGTGACATTTTTTTAACTTGCTGACGAAACTGACAGCAATTTAAAGTACATTTAGCATGTAGTATTGAAAAAAAATATTTCACTAGAAAAAAATTTTTTCCTGCTTTTTAGTGTGATTATTTTACATTACTATTGGAAGATTAGTGATAAAATTATATTTCAACCTTCGGTACATTAAATTGGAACTTCTTTTGGTTCCAATGGTTCTTATTTCTTTTCAGGTATATTACATTTCATTATGATAATTTAGGTAAAAGATAAGTTTTGATCTGGTCTCCCACAATTCAGTTATGTCAGACAGACTTCTGTATATTGGACTTATTTCAATCAAACTTTGGAAGCAATATTTATTGGGACATGCACTACAAAAACTCTTCTATCAACAATGTGACTTCCATAGCAAGTGGTGGAAAACCAATTTTAGATTATTCTCCAGAATGGCCAAGCCAGTTTTGATCAAACTTGGTAGGAATGTTTCATAATATATCCTCTATAAAAAGGAGTGGCTAGCATAGCAGCGTTTTGGTTTCCTGACTAATCAGGTGGAAATCCTGGTTGCAACTTTTACAATAGCTGATCCTTGTTTGATCAAACTTGGTAGGTATGTTTCATAGGACATTCTCTATCAAAACGAGTGGCTTCCCTAGTAGCATTGTGGCTTCCTGAGCAATCTGATGGAAACCCCAGTTGCAATATCTCTAGAACAGCTGATCCTATATTGATCAAACTGGGTAGGAACATTCTTAGCATATATTACCTCAAGATTTTCTTGTCAATAGAGCTCTTTTTCTAATGAAGTTATTTGTTTTTTATGTAAAAATGACATTAATTTTGGATTCCTTTAAGCATTCCAATTGTTTTAATACAAAACTGTCCAACATAGGAAAGCCAACTTTGGTTCCTTTTTACCGGTATTCACTGGAATTTTGAAAATAAATATGGAACAGTTTTTAAGTGACACAATCTAGTGCTTTGTGCATGGACATCAATAACGTAGCATATCCCAGAATATTTGAAGGAGAAAATAAAAATAAAATCATTTAATTTGTGAAGGCCAGAAGAGAAGAAGATGATTTTGTAGACACTATGATCATTAACATGGATGAAACTCTAGTGTACTTTCATATCATTCCTTGATGGACTGTCAATAACAAGGGGGTTAAAAGTGTGATAATTTGCAAGACTGGTGCAGATTTTTTAAAAAATCTTGCTTTAGTCCTTGCAGTTTCTTCAGGAGATGTGTTGTCTCCAGTGATAATTTTTCATGGTATGAGGAAGCTATAAGATATTCATGCACTGAAAATATGGATCATGTGTGCAGGAGAAAGGTAGGGTTGATGAGAAGATGCTGCAGTGGAATTAATTTACATGATTTTGCAGAAACTGCTAAATGATTTTTGCAAATTTTATCAGGTGTTTGGACTTCCAAGATGTGCAATAAGACTTTGACATTTAAGGTAACTCTGGAACCTTTAACGTTTCAAAATATTTGATAAATGATCAAACCTCAAGGTTTTGGAGCACACCCAAAAAACAGTGTGTGTTACAAAATAATGTAAGGATTTTAAAAAATCTCTTAATAGGTAATAATGTTAGAGGAAATCCAGAGGAAATTGGAAAGGCATTATTTGAAGCCACCTGTGAAGTCATCCAAGCTGGGAATAATAACCTTCAAGAAATCCAGATGGTCGTATTTCAGTCAGAGATGGTATCAAAGATTGAAGAAGGAATCAAGTCTGCTCAAGAAAAAAAACCATCAACCTGGTGGGAAAATTTCAAAGGTACTCTTGCTATTCATGGCATCCACTCACACTATACGATGCCTGGGAGCGATACTTTACATGTAGCTACATGCATCTTTTGTGTACCTGTATGATATAAGGATCCATATACAACCTGCCATTATTTTTTTCACTGTGGCCACTCTTACTAATTGCCAACATTATCCAAATGTATATATTCATTGATTACCTTTTAAATAATACAATTATTGCCTAATGATCCATCCTTACTTCAGAATTTAAACAAAATAATGTTTTTTAACTATAATTGTTCAAAATGTACTACTATGTTTTGTCTCACCTACATTGGCAACCTTTCTCCAGCAATGGCCTGGCCTTCATCCTTAATTTTCCCATTTTGTGTTAAACATTTTACAAATCAGATACAGTGTGGATACATTATGGCACTGGAAAGATGTAGGGAAGACACCGTTTTCTGTAGAACTGTGCATTTTAAGTTAGAGTTTCCATTAGGACACTCCAGCTTATATGGACTTAAAAAGACTCTTCCAGACTTTCACAAGTACTAATATACCTGCACACACACACACACACACACACACACATTTATATATCTTTGTAGTAAGCTTGATTGATTGTTAGTACCGGTAACAAATATTTCTATCCTATTTTAAAAGTGTTTGTTAGTGAAGGATTAAATAAAATTTATAAAATTTAGTTGTGTGAATAAAGATTAAAAGATTTTAGGGATTAGACATAAACTGTTACAGCACCCACTCTGTGTTAGTTTTTAATCTGTCAAATATAATCAATTATTTCAAATAAACTAATATTGCACTTAAGTCAACTTATATAGAACTAAGCAATAACACAATATCAAGAGATGAAAGGTGATTGTTTCATGTTAAATTGAGCAGAAGTTTAAATTGATGTAAACATCATAAAAAGTATAATTTATGTACCACTTAAAAGTTGGCATCTTTCTGTTGATTTTTTTTGCTTATATTTCCTTAAATATTGGCATTCCTAAATATGAACATTTGACCCAGATTAAGCAGAAAAGTAAAGTCTGACAAATGTACAAAGCAATCCATTTCCTCAGTTGTGCTTAAGAGCATTGTTTATGAGGAATTTTTTTAATTCTGTTCTTATAGTATGGATAATTTTCACATTGAATGTGGCATCATTAGGGAGGAAAATCAGAGTTAATCAGCATTGTGTATAACACATATTGAACAACAAAATTAGCTATGACATCAATGCTGAATGAAACTTCCTTGAATTGTATTTAATTTATTACCTCAGAAAAATATGCTTGCAAGTAGCCTATTTAGTGAGTAACATATTTACCCCCTATGTAATACTGGAGCAGACATAACTATTGCTGTATCTGTCCGTGTAATTCATTTGTATTTTCTTTCTGGAGTATAACTCTCAAACGATAAATATATTTCTATGCTATGAAAACTGAGATGTACATTGGACTAATGGTCTACAAGTGCCGTTTACTAATCACAGTTCTTCAGTTTCAATATTTTTAATGTATTTTCTGTTTCCTCTCATTCCATTTATTCATTTACTAGGATACATTATACATTATGCATGTTAGGATCATTTGTTTCTGAGACAAAACTCCAAAATCTGTTTAAGATATCTTTTTTGAACTTTGGTACATGTATTAGACCATTGGTGTGGATGTACCTTTCTATTCACAGTCCTTCAGTTTCAGTTTCAATGTCTGCTCTAAGAACTTGTAGGAATGGCTTGTTGTCCATCATTCTTCCATCCATTAGGACAAGTTTGTTATCACCATACCTCCTTTATTAATTGGAGGATTGCCATGAAACTTGACACACTCATTCATCATACATTTAGACAAATACAGTATAGTCACCACATTTGCCATCTTTTGAAAATTTTCTTATCACTGCTTCTTCTGATTATACTTTTTAGTTGGTCCTGCTGCTGTGCTGATCTCCATTTTGGAGACCACCTTAGGGGTTATCACTGCTTTCCCAAATAGAAAGTCTTAGTTCCATGGGGTTTTCATCAAAAGATTTCTTATGGTTTCTGGTTGATCTTAGCTAAAAATGATGCCAATCTGACATCCAATATAGACAATATGGTGGTCAACTTGAAATTTTATTTTATGAGTATGCCTTCAGAATGGATCACTACATTGACATGGGATTTTCACCAAAAGACTTCTTATGATATTTAATTGGTCTTTAATAAAAATGGTGCCAGTATTGCAGCTGATATGGCTGACATTACATCCAGTTTGAAAATTTAGTTATTGCTACTTTTCCTGAATGGATGGTCATATTGACAGGAGATTTTCACCAAGGACTTCAAAATGAGATCATCTTGATCAGAAATGAAAATGTTGCATCTTTCATCCAAACTAGTCCTCACAGCAGCCAGTTTGAAAATCTTGTTATTGCTGAAGAATATTAGAGATGGTTTCAAAACTCAGCAGCTAAAAAGAAGAAACAGTATCAGATTTCAGAAAATTCTTTTCAGCTAGTAGAGTGTAGTTCCTTGGAGTTGAGCTTGTTAATATTTTCATCCATTTGTTTATTCATCTGTCCTCCAATCACCCTATCATTTCTGAAAATTTAAATACATATTGGAATAGTGATCTAGATGAGCCTTAATAAAGTTTGCTATCCACAATGCTAAAGTACCATTTCAGTGGCTTGTTTTGACCATTTGTCCATTCTTACATCCATCGTGGATACTTTTGTTTTGAGAACAAAACTAAAAAATTGTTCAAGATATCTCAATGGAACTTGTACATATATTTGACTAATGATTTAGATGTTTATTTTGCTATTAAGAGTTCTTCAGTTTAGGTATTTTTTGTCCATCCATCCATCCTTCAGATTTTTTTGTTCCTGTGGTGATGAGAAAACTTCATGTTATTGCTAATAGAAATTGTAAAAATCACCATCAGTATATAAAATTTTCACGCCATTATGAACAAAGTCTTGTACATGTACGTAAACATGTAATTATACATTATCATTTTTTGGTAGCTGATAGTAGTTAAAACTCAGCAATCTTTTAAAGTCGAAGCCTCATAAGCTGATGCTTTAGAAATAAGAGATTCCAAATGAGATTGAAAAGGTACAAACATTAGAAGTTTTATGATAATTTATTTTTGGAGAAGAGGGGTTATGATGATCTACTTATGTTCCATGTTTGGGAAATGTTTTCATATAATTAATTTATTTCATTTCTGCATCATAAAAGATCTTAAATTTCCAAGTGCTTTATTGGTTTCTGATGGAAATGTGTTCAAAATTGGTTAAATTAAAGAAATCATTTCAAATCCTAGAACAGCCATGTGCAACCCACAGCCTACATGCCAGATCAAGTATTTGACCTGATTTGATTTGCTTATTTACATCATTTAGTGTGGCTGCATCCTGGAGGAAATTGCCCCACAAGGGACATTGTTCCCAGAACCCCAAAAGCCCCTATGTTCACTGTCTTCAGTTCTGCTGTTTCAGCATTGTGAAACTGCAGATGCATCAAAATCATGGTCATAGATCAGTTACAATATTATGACTTTCCAGAAATGGTGTCGAAGAAATCTTGCACATTTTAAACATATTGATGACATGTGAAACATACAATTAATTTCCATTTATAAAACATTTAATTCATATGCAGTGATTCCTCAGGGCTGCATCCATCCACCATAAAGCACAGTAAATTTTGAAAAGGCACAAATGAACATCAACAAACTATCATCAAAAGCGTATGCAACATATTTGTCTGTATTAGTTTCAAACTTTTGCTCCACATCCCAACTGTTAGGCAAGTCCACTAGGTTTTCAAGGTGTTTGATTTTCTCAGACCTTAACAGAATTCTTTTTCCATCAAATTATTCTGCACTCCTTGATTCCATTGGAGCAATACACACATATAATGGTCAAAGTTAATGACTTTTTCCTTGGGACAAAACTATGCATATGTTGACACATTTTATATAGTTTCAGAAAATGATGAAAACAAAGGCAGACATAAGTTTAAATGAAAACATCCATGTTGGAGTTATGTGTAGCCCTGTGTTGATGTTCTTATCTGTATGAATTTTTATTTTATTGAATAAGAACATGAAAATGACTAAACAAAATATTTTAACATGAATGAGTTATACTAGCATTAAATTATTGCTTTTTATAAAAGGAATTTTTAAAAATGTTCTCATTTGTGGTTATGTAATAAGTGAATAATAACTAATTAACAGGAAATGATGAACTAATATTTAGGGCCCTTAAAAGTGAGGACACCATACATTCAGAGGCCTATGTACCCATTTCTTGGCAAGTTAATAAAACACTGCATATGTGCCATTCATACAGAGTTGCTTCTTTTGCATTTAACGTGGCTATTTTTGTACAGGTTCCTTGTCTTAAAAATAAAAACCATAAAATTTTTGTATACATACATTAATTTTCAATTATTCAATTTTGTCTTACATAAATGGATTTACATATTACAGTTAAATTGCATTAATTACAGCAGACATTTTGACCAGTACTTATATAATAATTACATTTCTTGTAATTTTCTTTTCATTTATAATCACTCTGTAGACTAAAACTTGTGCTGATCTATGCAGGGTACTTGGGTTTTGGAAAAGGAATGTCATCAGCACAACCCCATGTTCTTCAAAGTGATGGAATGAAAGTTTTCATACACATTTGTGCTGATTCCGAAGGTGTGATACAAGATGCATTAGATAGTCTACAGACAAAATTCAGCAAAGAATTGGACACTGATGTAATCACAGATGATGTCATAAAACGATTGTCAGAAGACAAGGTATATTTTCATGTGTGTATGTTTCATTGTGTTTCACTGATGTGTGGAAGATTGTGTTGTAAATGACATATTTTTGTTTATACATACTCCTGAAAAACAAAGAAATCTCTGCAAGACAGCCTTGGGGCATAAACGAGCATAGCAGAATGTCTTTAATGTTACTCAGCAAATGATCTTTCTGCATTGCTTTGGGGGAGTCAAACACTGGACTGACAATTTAATTGGGGGTGGGGGTTGTGATATTTTCTTTTAAGCCAGGATATTATTTTTTCCTTTAACCTCATGATAATTAATTTTTTCAACTTGTATAATGGATATAATTAGTTCTTTTTTTCTACAAAATCTGAGCAAGAATATATTTTTCAGACTTTTAAAAAGAAAATCTGAGGACCCTCAAAAATTAAATAGTGAGCTTCTTCATTTCTTTTGGGATTGATTTCTGCATTCATGTATTGTCCCAATGCTGGGTGTTGCCATGTCTTCAGGTGTCATATACTTCAGAATAACTAAATGACAGTATGTTGTTTGGACTTTGTCCAAATCATTATGTGCTTTCCCATGATGTTGCACTTCACAAAATTCAATTCCATCAACCAGGAGTTTTGAAATTTAGTTTTGCTGGCCTTCGCTTGCTTTGTAAATGGCTCATCCTTTCCTACATCACAGCAGAATCTCGATATTTTGCTTCCAAGTATGAATTACACTTCCACACCTCTCAGACTACTGACATAATCATTACATTATCTGCATGTTATGTATGGAGTCAAATGCTACTTTAAAGAAACATTGCTGCTGATCATGAACTAGCCAGTAAGCTTTAGTGAAAATGGCTTAAACATCATCCAAGGCAACAGAGAGTGATAACTTTTTGTCTCTTCACCATGCATCTCTTTATTTACCTAACTACAAACAAATTGGATTATTCCACTTTGTGTATGTTACCTATTTAAATTAGCCTAAGATTCTCTCCTATAAAATGATCTATGTAGTGAACGTGATGGTAGTTGTTTATCTCTGGTTAACCTTCATTCCTTTTAATCACCAGTATGACAACAGTTTTAACTGCCCCAGAGATAAATTTCAATAATCATTCAGCATGACTGTTGACATGTTATGGGCATATATCATGGTGTCCTTGCTTTTTTATCTCTTTTTTTAAAACTAAAATTACTGAAGTTATATTTTTATAAACACGACCATGTCAGGGTGTTTGGGAGTCAGAAATCATGTTTTCAGTCTGAGATATTCTGGCTGATATGCAAGAATAACATTTATCACTTTTTGACTGGTGATGGACCAAGCAAATAGGCTGTATTGAAGGCCAACAATTGTTTACTCTAGGAAAGTTTGAGACCTGCCATATCTATTAAGCTTAAGGTGTGCTCAGAAACACTGATATGTGATTGATGTGGTATAGGTGCCCAGTTTAACAAGCTCACTGGGCACATTTGATTGTCACTGATGGAAATTTCAAGTTTCTTATAGTTTGTTACAGAATGCAACAGTTTATGTTGGCTGATAGATGCAGATTGTAGCTATGAGGTTTGATGATACACATCTTTGATTAGTTGTTCTGTAAGTCTTAAAAGCTAATGAAAATGTTAAAACAGGCATGAGTTTGTTTATTAGCAATTTTTTCCACAGAATGTGTCATAACTGTAATATATTAAAAATCTTGCTATGATAAGGGCACCATGAGAAAGGAAAATTTGTAAACACTAAATATGTTAATATCGTATCATTCACTCTGACTTGTCATTTATGACTGCATTTTTGGTGTACACATTTCGTCTGTAAAAGAAATATAATCTACTGGGAAGTCAGCAATATCTGCTCTTTTCAGTGTAAATAATCAATGCCTTAGATATTAGGCTAAGAGAGGAAACTTTAAAATGGGTAATTACGGAATCTGACAACAGGCATATTGTTTGTATATTATTATCTTCATCATACTCAAGACAGTTGCTATCAATAGCAGAGTTGTGTTTTTTGACTACATTTAATCAGGATTCCATTGCTTTAAGGTATCAGAAATAGAGAGGATTGGAAGAAAACACAATGCAAAGATCAGGGTAGAAAAGCGCATTGGTCGTGTGAGAATAGAAGGCCTTCTAGCTGATGTTGGGAAGGTAAAGACCGATTTACTCAATCTGATTAGAGACATTGAAAAGATGGAAAACAGGGAAAAACAAGCTGCCATGCTTTCTCAGTTGGTCCAGTGGTATTATATAGACATCACAGAAGATGGTCAAAAATTGGAAGAATATGCTAAGGATATAAATGCCAAAATAGAAGAAGCTTACCAATGCAAAGAGAAAAGTTTGAAACTATATGCTGATGGTGGACTCATCATTATTGACTTTGATACTCTTGAAGAATATTCAGAAACAGATCCAGATGACAAAGTGAAAGTGCTGAGAAAGGACAAAATTAAAGGTTTGCCGACAATTTTGCTTGTCCTATGATTTCAACAAAATACTTATGATTTGTATGTGCTTTAAAAGAACTGAATTCATATGTATATACAGGTACAGTGTCAATTTTGGTAGATTCTGTAATTGCCCAACAGCACAGATTTAAAGACATAATGACAATGATCCTGTGTTGTTACAATAGCAATCATGCTCCCGACCACAAAATTAAGTATTGATAAATATGTCTTTATTTTTTCACTTCCAACTATAATCTGTTGTGAGTGTTACCTGCACAGGTCACACCCCATCACGTCTATCATAAATTTTATTTCCAATGAATAGCTTTTGAAGAACTTGACAGGTAAAAGCTAAATTTGGTATAATTGTGCTTTCTATTAAGAACATCTAAGTCAAATTTAATTTGTACTTTTTTCAGCTTAAAAGTTTAACCCTTCATAATGAATTCTGTTTCCACTCAATAACTTTTGATGGACTTAATGGATTCAGATGTAATATGGCTTTATATTGAGGATATGTATGTAAGTCAAGTTCACTATATATATATATATATATATATATATATATATATATATATATATATATATATATATATATATATATATGTTGTGTCAATGATATACCATGAGATGTATACATTTTTCATTTAAAGGAAACTGGGCAATCCTCGTTTGGTATATCATTGATACAGCATACATACTATACATATATTTTATTTCGTACATACTATACATATATTTTATTTATATCACATACAAATACACATGTTTACCCTTTGAATGGAGTTAAGATTGACTACAAGCAACTGTATATTGACCAAGTGAATGAACTCATAATATCCCTGCCGAGTGTGTCTGCTACAAAATTTAGTTCTATGCCTTTTGTGGCTATTCACAGTCACCATTGCATATTGATAAGTTGATTGTTTTCTTTTTTGAGTTTCTATTTTTATTCACATTGATTAAATCAATATAAGACACACTTATGATTTAAACATGAAAGATGGCTTTGATGAAGAAAGTAGAGCACTACAAACACTGAATGCTCAGCCATTCATGTACCAGTGCATGGAAATAAGTGTGGCTTAGAAACTAAACAAAATGATGAACCAACAATAGGTAATTAAACTATTTAATATATTTACAGCTGATCTAATTCATTATTCTGCTTAAATTGTCATTACTCCAAATATAAAATTCTCTCTCTCTCTCTCTCTCTCTCTCTCTCTCTCTCTCTCTCTCTCTCTCTCCTTTTGGTCAGTTTGACTTAATTTTTACCATCATTCATAGGTCCAGAGACATCATTGAATGACACAAGCAAAAATCCAAGTGAAAATCCTCAACGCTTGTCTTTTCACAGATTTTCGCCTGTATCTTGCTACAATTGTCCAGAGAGGCAGGGAGGTGGCCTTTGGACATTTTTATATTTATTTAATAATAATCGATTTTTAGAACATTATAATAGGTATAAGAAACAAAAACAAGAATAAAGCATTAATACATTACAGTGCGTAACCAAGAAATGTACCGTATATTGTCAACAGGCCATTGGAACTTTGTATCATTGATTATATAAACATTGTAGATAACACTTGTTTCAACTGTTCATATTAGACTCGTTCACCTAAATGATTGCAAACACACTCTAGTTGTACCACACCCATACAGAAAATGAAGGTTTTCCTGGCTTACATTTGACAATTTACTGGTTTAGTATAATAATTTGCATTTGGCTCATTACCACATGTTTTTTGTATTCTCCAACCATAAGGCATTATGATGTCCATCCATCTGGTTGTTAATTTCATTTCTCAACAATAACCTGAGTTGTCCAGTCATCAACAATTACCAAACTTTGTGGATGGCTTTCACGGGTGGTACTCTGGGTATGGAAGAACCCAATGAATGCCATGGTTAAAAGCTGAAGGGTCACAGTCACTGTCACTGAAATAAGAAAAATGAATTCTTCACAATAACTCAAATTACTCACCATGTAGGGAGTTACCAGACTTTATGGATGGCTTGTACTTGCTCTAGACTTCCAAGTAATGAACAGGTAACACAATTTTTGATAGAAATATTCATGACTTAGAGGCCTGAATAAATGTTGATGTGTCATCAGACATGGATGATGATACAAAGCAAATAGAAAAACCTTGCATTAGTTTGTTTCCACAATGCATGCAGTCAGTCGCACTGGAAGACTTTTGCACAGGATGCATTATATTGATTTGGACTTTTCCCGACTAACCTTTCATTTGACAGGTGTCAGCCAGTTAAGCAATATGTCAGCCCAACTTGAGCCTTTATTCTGTTAATCTATCCTTAAACCAGCCCTGCTGTAACCTGTCTCCATTATGCAGACTGGCTACATATTGTGATTATAACTTGGTTCAAACTAATTAATTGTACTGGCCACCTCCCAAAATAACTCTAAATGTTGGGTCCCAAAAGGCTATGACTCAGTCAAGTTACACTGTATATTGTCACAAGAAATGCACACTGGTAATTACAGGATCATTTCCTTTTATCCAAGAGATATAATGTGTCATTGAAAATGTAAAACAAAAATAAATATGTCACATAAAATTGTTTAGTTTGAGTAACTTTTAAGCAATTTATCCATCTATATGTTTTAAAGTGATAGAGAATGTATGTTGAATTTAGAAAGCTAGACTGTAAATAAATCAATAGATGACATTAATTACAGTTATATTTTTGTAATTTTTTTGTAGATTCAGTTTCTGAAATACCCCCACAATGGGATCATATGGACAAGGATAATTTGAGACTTATTCCTCTGCAACCAGCTTCAAAAGAGTACACAGATGTGGTTTCACAATTCATGGCAACTGTTAAAAAGGAGAATGCTAATGCAAGCATTCCAATATCCAAGGTATGACTGATTGACTGGAATTACCAGTGTCACTAGTTCTTGTATACTCTGTATTTTTGCTCATTGTGCTACTTTTTGTGCATCTACTATAAGACCGAGCATTAAATTAAACTGGTCTTGGGAGACCACTTCTGCCAACAGAAAGTGGTCTCAAGATAGGTAGTTTCTAATTTCAGATGTATAGGAGGGCAAGTTTTCTGGGTTAAACTTTAAGTAAGTTTAAGATGGTAAATACCCACAATGACTCCACTTATTTTACTCTTTTTTCTTAGTTTACATTAATATCTCATTAACTCTTCTCAAAATAATTTTGTATGAAGTTGTTCATTTACATTTTTTTATTTGTGAGAAGATGTTAACATATCCATGACTAGCTTTAATAATGCCTGTAGTAATTCTAATGAGGCCAATTAAATCAAAAGACAGAATTAAATCATGTTTAAACAGAAATTTATTTAGAGACAAAGACTTAAATAACCTACAACACAGATCAAATGACTACATGAACAAAGGATGTAACAGAACAGATGGCATAATGTCAGACAGTGGCACATTCAGATTTAGGTGTGAGTTTTAATAACTTTAACATCAATAAAACAAACAACATTAGGAACCTTTACAATAACTCTAGAATTAACTCATCCAGAAAATGCAAGTAAGAGACAAGGACCTTATTAACCCCAGTATTATAACTCCATGGACAGTCAATATCCTCAGTGTACTGAAGATAAAGTCAAGTGAGAACATATCTCAATTATTATATTTCATTATTGTATTGGGTTTTACAGTCTGTAGCATATGATGCTACCTACAGATTTAAGGAAATTCATCTAATTGTTTTTTCATCATCTAGGTTTATAATTACAATCAGCACTTCATCTGCAGACCTTAATTCCTCAGCAATCATGGCTACCATGGATTCAATTAAAGATAGTGTTTATATCTTGTTTTGTGATGTTTGCTTTCATAGCAGTGTTGAAATACATACTTAGCCTCCAAATTATGGTTTCTGGTGGCATTCAGTGAGTTATTGCTTGTGACAGTTTATTTATATAATAAAACTGATCCATGCATTATAATTTTGGTTGGAAATAGCAGGTGGTTACATTTACTTATAGCAGAGGTTGCTGAAGTAAAGTTTTACTGTATTATGTAATGATGTCCATCTGACCATTTCTCCATGCATATGTCAGTTACCAATTTCTTTTATACACAGTATCTTGAGTTGACTTCCATCTACAGTTAACAAACTTTGTGGATGGTTTACATTTAAGGTAAAAGAAACTTATCAATTTCAAGATCAGAGGTCAAATTCACTAATACTGATAGAACAAAAATGTTTTCCACATAACAGAGTTGCCCGTCATCTACATTTACCAAACTTTATGGAAGGCTTACACATAGGTAAGAAAGAACCTTGTTTCTTGTTTTTGTCGAAAGACCAAAGGTCTGAGTCACTGATGGAACATAGAGTTTCTGCACAGTAACTCTAATTTTAAATGACAGACCTAGACCAAAAACTTTGTGATTGGCTTACACTTGGGATGAAAAGGAATATTATCTTTTGTGGCATCAAATGGTTAAACAGTGAAAGATCAAGGTCAATATGAATGAAAAAAGAGAAGTGGTGCTTGCATAATAACTTTATTACTAGGTCAGATACATTGACAAAACTTTATTCCAGGTTTGCTCTTAATTATGGAAGAGGCTTTTTGATATGAGGGTTAGTGGTTAAGGTCATTGGGGCAAGTAGAAAGAAATGGGATTTGCATATTAACTTTTGTTTAAGAGAATGTTCGTTGATCAAACTTTGTAGAAGGCTTGCATTTAGGATAATAAAGAAACTTATGGATTCTCTAATAAAATGGTTAGAGGACATTGTCATGGTAATAAGAAATTAATGGTTTCTGCATGTTGAATTAAGTTTGTCATTAGCACCTACATGTGGGATTGTTCAACACAAGATGGAAATATAATGTGCCTTTTATTTTTGAGTATTTAATTTATAAAAAAAAATCTGTTTATATTAAGAAGTTGCTTTTTTACTAGCTCTGTAAAGTTATAAAGAGGTAACTAGTGTTTTATTTTTTGTATTCTTATGCTAAATTGGAAATTTATATTACAAAGGGTTTATCTAAATGAAGATGTTATGGTGGCAATAGGTGTATTAAATTGACAGAAATAAGAATGGCAGTTTTTATTTTATTTTCTACCATGGAATAGTTTGATCACTCAAAATTTTCAGATCAGCCAGAAGTTAGTTAATCATTTTGTTGGTAATAGTTGGTACACCGATACAATAATAACTAATAAATGCACAAACAATCAGAGAGAAGATGGTATGTTGCTAAATATCATACTTTATCAACATCTTTTGATTTGGAATTAAACGTTGTAAATCTCAACACATACTGCATCAGTAATTCTTTAATGTAGGAGATCCCTTTTTACTTCAGGTTTATTTCATCTCTTGTCTTCTGGAACTTTCTTACAGAATTATCTACAAGAACAAAAAATGACAGCATAACCAATTGTTTAAATGCATCAAAGATACAATGTACATGTAAATATTGTATTTTAGGTCGAAAGAATTCAGAACAGGACTTTATATGCCCAGTACCAGAGTAAGAAGAAACTTATCAATGAGATGAACCCTGGACAAACAAATGAAATGGTCCTTTGGCATGGAACCGCAGAACAGGCTGTTGACAGTATCAATGTGCATGGTTTTAATCGAAGTTTTTGTGGGAAAAATGGTACCATTGCATATTATAATTTATGACTATTAATTTGCAGTTAACTGATGCATCTATTTCAGTTTGTATTTAAAAAAAACAACAGAATACAGGGTAAATGTATAAAGAAATTCATGTATGTTGATGTAATTTATCCTTTCTATGTATATTTCAGCATCTCCATCAGTTTCTACTCCACTTTGCAAAAGTGTGCACAGATGGTCATACTTTCTTTAAAAACAATAGTTTCAAATTTTTAATCAGAAATCTGATATAGTTTGCATCTTATGGTAAATATAAGAAAGGTCAATGTTTTTTCAAGATATTGTCTGAAATCCATATTAAATTTGTATATATTCTTTTCACCTTTCCAGCCACACTTCATGGAGATGGTGTTTACTTTGCAAAAGAGGCATACTATTCAGCCAGAGAAGTGTATAGTCCACCTGATGCCACAGGCAACAAAAGGATGTATCTCACCAAAGTCCTCACTGGAAAATATGCTAAAGGAGCTCAAGGAATGCGTGTTCCACCACCTCTTGTCAGTGGTCAGCCTGAATTGCATGATAGTGTTGTAGATGATGTTAACAGCCCTTTCATCTTTGTCATCTTTCATGACACTCAGGCCTATCCAGAATATTTGATAACATTCAGATGGAACTAAAAACTACCATAGCTTCAGCAAAGACAGAATAATGTCATTCAGTGTCACTGGAGATTTTTTTATTCTCTTTTTTTAGGGTACATTTGCAAGTTACTTGCAGACTAATCTGATTGGATAAAAGGGGATTTTCACAGCTTAGATTCTTCTTTGCTTACATAGTACTATTATCTGCAGAAAGTTTTGAAATTGAATGTATCATGTATGAAATAAGAGATTGAAATGAGCAAAATGTTTGCAATAAATGGAATTAACAATATGAAAATGAACTTGAGCTTTGTTTAAGATCGACAGTGAGCATGACAGTTCATGGCATGGTTTGATCAGACCCATTGTACTAGCATAATGTATGAAAACTAGCATTATTATAAGCAGTTGTAATAAGAAAATATCAATTCACTGATGTCATGCCACAATTAATTCCCAATTAATTCAGAATTTAGTAAATGGTCATTTTGGACCAGTAAGTGTAAATCATGTTTGAAGAAAATAATAATCAAAATGATTGAGGTGTGATGTACTTGTGCCTTACCATTATAATTTTTATGATTTTTTTTATTTAAGCAATGATGCAAATTGGTCACAAACAATCTAATTATTTTTACCTTCTTGTGTCAAGCATTTGATATAGCTTTAGTCTAAAATCCCAAAAATTTACTGATAATCGCAAATACACAGTGCCACACTAATTTGCTCAAAATTGATGATGATGATAATGACCATGATTTAATAACGGATCACTGCTTCTTATAATGAGGGATCAATAGAAAATAAAAATATTCATTATCGTATCCTTCTGGATAAAACCCATTATAGTGGTCCAACAACAATAAGATTTCATCTTTATTTTCCCTTTTGCTTTTGTTTATCTTCTTTCTGTTATTTTGTAATGTACGATTGAATAATGACTGTAAAACAGTGTCAACTCTTTATCATTATTTACTAATGAAATATTCCACATACATTTGCGTCAAGCTTGTTGTATAATATTCTATCAGACGTTTGTTGTACAAATCTGCTCAATTGACCTTGTACACTTTTATTATCTTTGTTATAGAAACATGGGTACAGTTGTGCAAACCTACTTTTGATATCAACTAGTACATGTAAAATTGAATTTATTAATGTTTGATTGTATTATTCATTTATTTCCCTTCCACACTATCCTTTTGTACAGTTAGATATTAAACATTTAAGTGTAAAGAAGTTCATCAAATGTTTCCTTGTGTACTTAATTTCTCAAAACCCATGTTCTCTTGTTTCAGTGCAGATTGTCAAATATATACACATGTACATAATTGTACAGATACCTTCATTGTGTTGTTTCTGCTTGATCATGAAGCATCTTTGTTGTTCTGTTTACTTTTGCCTGTGTTGTTCTGTTTACTTTTGCCTATTTTCTTTACCAATAGTTTCTGCACAAAAATTGCCTATAGTAGCCAAAATTGCATTAATAATCTAATATTTTTTTTTATTTATCACAACACATCTCTTTTTAACAATGGGCAAAAAATAAAAATGGAATGAGTGATCAAGCCAAATTGCTTTATCAAATTTAGTAGCTATTTGGCAATTTAGTAGCCAATGGCTATTTTGAATACCACTAAGGGAATCATTGATGCAGACTGTAAGTAAATCTTATTTGGGCCTTTTTATAACATATAAGGCCACTATAATAATGTTTTAGTACATTATCATCAGTTTAGGGACATTTCATCTACTGTATTAAACCAGAAATGGCAAACATATATTTTGGTCAGTCTGAGAAAGAAAGAAATGTTGGTAAATAAACAATAAAATAGAGGGGGGATAATTGCTTGAAATAAGTGAATAATGGATATATTTCATCAAGTGGGTGAAAAAACTCAGTATTTTCACTATTGGTGAAGCTCAAATTTCTTAGCTAGCAAGATTTGCTCTAGAACAGATTGAAGAAGCAAATTTCTTACTGGATCCTTACAATGGCAGCAGTTTACCATTTATGTTCTACTGTGTTTTGTGATTATTCACACAGAAAATATAAACATTAACATAATCCTCCTTCCCAATTCAAAGTAAAATAGCAAGTTAAAAAGAAACAATATAATTTCACACCTTATTGGATTTGAATTTGATGGGAATCAGCCATATTAACGTCTCAACAAAGTAAGCATCTAAGAATAACTTCAGATTTCATGGTTATAATGTTATCTGTGCCTGTTGATGGCAAGTGAAAAATTTTGATAATTTTTCACTACAGTGAGATATCAAGATTATTTCTCTCAGAAAATCCAGTACTTCATCAGTATATATATATATATATAAAGAGAGAGAAAGAGAGAGAGATACATACATACATATACTGGCATAACCAGCGACCTAAGCTTTGATAGGTGCTTGAAAAGAAACAAATTGGCGGGAATGCAAACCAATAGTACAAATAACAAATAATGCATAATGACAAAGAAGTTGGAAAAAAGTTGGGGGAGGGAGGGATTTCATTGCACATTGACTAAAGATGAGGTCTTCCATGGATGACAAAGAGAACAGGCACAGAGACACACAAACAAAGAGTGCCATACATGGAGCAATATTTACATTTTGGCACATAGAAACAAAACTATCCAGAATAATGAAGCTGTCTGAACTGAAGAAAAAGAATAAAATAACTATAGAAATGGTCCTGTATCTATGAATAAGGCAACCAAGTCTGTATTTAAGCTAGCACTACTATAGCAATATGTACCCATACCTTTTTATGGACATTAAATTACATCGGCTACCATTATGTACATTATTTTCTGCTGCAAGCTTAACATCTTTGATGTACTTTCAGCTACTAAAAATAAGACATGAATGTATTACCATTACAAATGAAAGTGGTTGCAAGGCATAATTAAACAGAGCAATTATATATATATATATATATATATATATATATATATATATATATATATATAGTTGCTCTTTTTGTGCTTGCGATTTTCAAATTGTGATTCATATAAATCAAAGTATATCGTGTGAAATTGAAAATGTAATGGCCTGTGCTGTTGCTTGCAGATTTGTACCTTTATGTTGGTGACATCATTTAGTGTAAATATATTTTCAAAGTTCAATAAATGATATGTAATCTAAAATTTCTTAACAAAAGAAAATTTAGAGCTGCATAATTTATCAATAATTCAAACTTTTCTTCATCGGGAAAGAAAAGATTAAAATAAACAGAATCATGGATGAAAATACTAGATAACAATCAGTAATGATTCAGGTTGAACAGGAGTCAGATCTAGAATGGAAAATTATTTAGTGTAGTCATTTTCTGGTACACTAGGGGCGCATTTGAGAGTTTGTGAGAGAGTGGCAGGCACCAGACACTACTAAAAACTCTGATTTGCCTTTGCATACACATAGCGTTGACGTACTGTGTGAGTTTATAATCTTAATATATGTACCCTGCTCATATTATAGCCTTCATTATTCATTATAACCTGATAACTTAAAAACGTATAATTTTGAGTACTAAATTTAGGAGCCTACAACAAAGGCACCCAAGAAAGCCTTTGTAAGCACCAGGACGCTCATGGGCACTGCATTAGGGACCATTGCACTAGATGATAAATCATCTCAGTATATTTGTAGCAAAATCTTGGTGACATCTTGAAAAATTCTAGAACTGACATAGAGTTGTTGTTAATATGATTATTATTAATGTTATTGGTGTGCATACCTTGTATGAATGTTGTCACAACATTGTCTTGAAGAGTAAATTATTTTGATGCATTTAACTCTCAAAAACAAAGAATTAAACAACAGTGTGAGATCAAATTAAATGAGTTGCAAACACAGGCTATAATTAGTATAATTTGGAATAGAACTGAGCAAAATTAAAGATCAGTAGAGTGGATATCAATGATAGTATAATTTGGTAATTTTAGTAAAATGCAAATGAATTAAAATGATAAAACTATGTAAATATTTGAGTGTAACCAGGTTATTATACTCATACCAATGTTATAGTACAGCTGTATCACATTGCGGTAATATATATTTCATTGCTGGGTCAAACATTTTTAGTCTTGGATCATTTATATCTATTACAGATGTAATTTTTAATGATGTATTTGCTTTTTATAAATATTTGTTGATATCAAGAGTTAGTCTTTGATGAATTTGTATTTTCTGAATCAAGCTTGTCCAGTATTGTCAACTGCATATTAAAGTACACAGTTACTAGAACTGAGTAATCCCTGTTACACATGTTGAAAATGTTTGGGAGAGAATGTAAATGTACTTTTGAAGTTTTTAAAATTCCTTTTTTTCTCACATTCCCATGTATTCATGAAATATAGGAGAGGTTTGCAAAGTAAAGTTGTTACAAAATTCACATGATTTACAGTACTTTTTCCCATCACACAATGCAATTATGATTTTTAATAATGCTCATGTAATACTTTTGAATAATTAATATAGTTTGGAGTAATATTAGAGTCCCCACAACTCAGATTAATATAAAAACTAGACAACTTTTGAGAAAAACACACTTTGTATTCCAATTAACTAATAACAAGATAGATTGGATATAACTGATTAACCCCTGGTGCCCTGTTTAAGTTTTGTAGCATCAAAGTTATTTTAGATACTCTAAAGTCGGTGGTAGACAGACATAGCTCTATAATCATACCAAATAATCTAGTCGCATTACAAAATACATAGGGCAAAACATATTTTTTAGACCTGATTCTTTTTTACACACAAAATTTGCTCGTGGTCAGAATCCGATTTTGGGTCTGGATTTTAGATTTTTTGGCCTCAGATTTAAGGCAGACTGGTCTAAACTGCAAACAGACATGAGAACCTTTGCAAAAAGTGGGATACGGGGGATTTGGAGTATAAAGGGGCCAGGACACGAAAATGATGGGTTTAATAAGCTAAAAAATCTAAAAACAGCCCTCCAGCTTTTACCCTTCTGCACATGCACAAGTGAAATAGTCAGTGGAAAACAATTTTTCTAAAACAACTAGGCCGCAGGGTAAACTAAAATCTCCTGCAAGCCGATTTATTTAGATGTATTCAGAAGTAGCTCCAAAAATGTATTTCCTACTTGCATTTCAGGTGAAAATGACAAAAATCGCCAGGGGTTGATGAGTTAAGGCTGTTGATATCAAGACATATGCACACCTTGAAAAGTGATAATTTCACCAGTGAAATGAAAACAGAATGCAGAGTAAATGAAGAATAAATGCAAACAGAGTGCAGAATGAACACATATGAAATGATAAATGCATTTTGAAGAAAACTGTGCAAATGCAAATCATAAAGTATGAAAAATGATAAATATGGAACAAAATGTGAATGCATTTCATGAATACATAAATATTATTTTCAAACTGCCTGCTATATTTCCATTGTTGAAACCATTTCACATGATCATCCAGGACCAGATTCTTTATGCTGACAGATATTTGTTCACCCCTTACAAGCTATAACATTGGAAGCAATAAATACAAAATCAGAATTCATTTCTGATACCATGAAAAAAACAATGAGAATGTAGCTTAAATGTGAAAATTTAATAGAATGCAAATGGAACACCTACAAAATATATTCCAAATACATTTCAGATGCACTTGAAGAACAAATGAAATGCAAAGTAGGTAATACTACCTGTTGCACGGTTGGTATGTATTGGGAAAATATTGTTTATTAATCAACAAGAGTGACCAAATAGTATTCCAGTTTCTGAGAGCTTTATACACATTCTGCTGCTTAATGGTCTTGTATTATATCCAGTTTCACTTGTTTTTTCAACATTTTGCTGATACAATGAAACCATGATATCTCATGCTTCATTTATAGCATGAATTTGGACATAACATGATTGTGGCATGGCTCCCAAAAATTTGTATATTTGTTCATGTGTGAAAAAAAGTTTTCAAAGTAAAAGAAAAACAAAAATGAGTAAACGTTAGTTATCATTTTGGGGAAGAGATCAGGTATGAATATGGATATAACATGATCATAGCACAGCTCACGAGATTTTTAAAATAATTTGACCAGTTTCAAATAAACAAGGGTTTGATTTGATAATATGGCAAGATATGGCACATTCTTGAAGTAAAAATTGTCTTATGATAGAATTTTTCTTCGTATGAAAAAAAGAATGTTCAAAGTTTCTTTTTGTGAATATTCATTTCAAATGTGTCAGTAGTTGATAACTACCTTTTCATCTTGGCTTAGTTTTGAAGAAAGTCAGCACCTTAAAAAGCTGATTAGTGTTAATTTTATATTATTTTTGAACTATGAGGAATAATATCTAGTAAGAATTCACTATTTTTTAAATGCATTCTGTGTACAGTTTTTGCTCAAAGTAAAGAAGATATTCTCATCCGAATTTATAAATCATTTAGTTTTAGTTATTGCTAATCATCAGTGTTAATCTCACTACTAAATTTTGTTCAAATAGAGGACAATGATTTACATTTTAAAAATTGAGAAAGTTGCCAACACATGCACATGTCTTTGCTGTGTTATCAGTTTGACAAGTGGATACTATTCTGCATTTCCTATTAAAAAAATGACCCCATTGTTTCATAACAATTATTCTTGCTGTATTCATTCAAACAGATAGTGACCAAAGTGTTAATTAGTGAGTATTTACAATGGATAATTGGATACAGAAACGTAAAGCTTTTACTGTTCAAGAGATTCTTGAATTGAAGTTCCAGGCATGATTAAGTCCAGAGTTCAACAAATGCAATTTGCTTTGAGGTATAGTGTTTACAAATCAAGCAAACAATGTGGTGGTCTAAAAAACTTCCTATCTGAAGCTATAAATGAATTAAGTTACATACCATTTTGTGGGAAACAATGGATTATCAATGCCTGCTCAATCATCTGTCATACATATCTGCACCAACAAGTTTATGGACAAGATTGTCAGCAGTTTTAGCCATTGCCACTTATGTAAAATGTCACCACCACCACTTCATCTTAATCCTATTTATTTTCTTGCTTCAGATCATTCACATTTACATGGGGCACTGTCCTTCCAATATTAGCATTGATTGGAACAATACCATTTAAGTTATAGGGATGGAGAGATTGGCAAATATAATTAAACATTCTACTCCCTACTGCTTTGCAGTGAAGCAAAGTCCTAGTTATAAAACAAATGTTTCAGTGAATACTGGATTTATTTTATTTATATTTTTGCTGTCTTATAGAAAATGGCAACATTTTTTAAGGAACTTGCTCTGAACCCACACAGTTGATGTTTTACTCCCAAACTAGGTTCAGGCAGTTTAAATGTACATACACCTGTTGAATTCTTGTTGCAAGAGCATTACTAGGTTAATGCCTCTGACCTTTGTCCTGCCCAAGTTAATGTACTTCTCAATCATAAGTACAGGTTTCTTTGTATAAACTCTCATTGTCTGAATTATACCTTTTTTGTTGTCAGAAATCAGACCCTTTGGAGACAATCAGGAAATATGAATGTTGTGGAAGAAAAACCACTCGTTCTTAAGTTTGCATGAATGTATTAGCAAGAAATTGAATGGGTTTGAATGCACCAAGCAAATCTTTGTTGTTATAGAAATTTTGCATCTTCGTGTAGATTTTGATGTAATTACTATTATGGATAAAAACTCATATGTTTATGCTTATTTTGCAGATCTTGTGTACATGAAAACAAATATGTAACAGTTGTTTTGAGTACTTCTTGTTTATTATTGAACAAGTTCATAGCTGTGTCAATGAAGTCCATTGTATTGTGCCCACTTCTATTTCCCCCCCCCCCATTTTTATTGTTGGGGTATGCACCATTTTCTACAGCTAATATCTTGTTCAGCAATAACACAATATGGTGCACAACTTGGATGGATGAATAACATACTAACATTGCATTGCGTACTATATCATTTTGTGGATCCCATTCATCATGCTGTATTTGGGTTCCACTGTACTGGAATGACATGATAAGTTGTATTACTTATAATTCTCTTCGTCATGCAATATAAGGAAATGTTTTGAGATTTTCCAGAGTGAAAGATATAAACATTGTAAAGTAGTACTTCATTTGTTGTAGTGACTGGGATGAGAAGGAATCTTAGATAATCAATATTCAGAAGTATTCACAAAACCCTTCAGCTTGCTTGAGTTTTTACTCAATTTTATATATTTTTTATCATTTTCATAAAATAATCCTTGATTTTTATCAGTATGTTTAAAATTTCAAAATGTTTAAATGTGTATGTAAATAATTTTGTTTATTATCAAATTAGAATAATTGAGTTCAAGGGTTGAGGAATATTTTACTTTTGTATTAAAGAAGCACTCAAAATTATCCTCCCAATGTTTTTTTCCCACAAAGAATCTTGAAAAAAAATTATTACTTTGAGTGGAAACCCTGAAGTATGTATGTATGTATGCACATACTATTTGAATGTATTAGAAAATAAGAGAGAGACTATGTTATATATTAGATTCTTGTATCCTAGTAATGTGTCTAAGCAGCAACTGTATTTTCCTCATTCCGGAAATTCAGAGGTGTGAAAAAATGGAGGCAAAATTTGAAATGGAGCAGAATCAACTAGGAAAGATTTTAGATTACAACAAAATTGATTTCAAAAAGGGGTAAAAGTGGATATTGCAGTTGACATTTAGACTTTTGTGGTTTGCTTTATAGTACCGTTAACTAAAAGCAAACTTTTATAAACATTTTTCATAAAATTCAGAAAAGCAAGTGAAAATAAAGAATCTAAAGGAACATTTGCTCCAATGATATCTCCTTGCTTATCTGATTATTTTACTGATGATCAGTGTAATGGAAGAGCTTATTGGTGTTTTTTTGTTAAAATCCATATCAGCAGAATTTGTGTTTTGATGTTGCTTATCTTTTGTTTCCTTATACGTGGAGATTACCAAATTAACAATGTGAGTAACTTCACAGACTTGATATTTGCCTTATATGGTAACTATTTGCATAAGAGGTAATATTTCTTACTGGTTCCCTATATGTCTGCATTGGAGGGAGAGTGTATCACAGTGAAATTTTCCAATCAATTCTTTTTAGTAAGCTTTCAGATACTTTCTTTTTACTAAGCAATATCAGTTATGTCAGAAAGACAGATGTGATACATATAATAAATTTTGTTTTATGATATCTGGGTCACTCTTGCAAGGTGTTAAGTTGGGATAATCATATTAAAAAGTATGGGAAGTTGCAATGGTGAGTCTGCAAGTTGCTGTGATTTTATTGTGTTTGTTTTGGAAGAAAGTAAAGGTTTATATGGTTGGAGCATCCATTTCTTAACTTATATTTTTCTAATTGACAGAATTGTTATGGATGCATCACTTGATAGGCAAATTATCAAAACTATGTTTACTATATCAGTCTAGTTGTAACGTTTTATATGGTTGCAACATCCATTTCTTTTAAACTTGTATTTTTCTAAATTGACAACAAAGCTATTGACAGAATTGTTATGGATTCATGACTTGATAGGCAAAAATTATCAAAACTTTGTTTACTCCATCAGTCAAGTTGTAAGGTTTATTGATTCATGTATCATATTTACCATATATATCAGGATGCTGTATTTGTTGGAACATCATAAAAATAATTTTAAAGTAAGTTTTTGTGCAATGTATGTTATTGGACACATCATTTTGTTTGAGTCATAAGTTGTGGGACACCTTTCAAGTCATTTGAAAATTACATGTTAGAAAATGCACTCATACTTAATTTAAAAAAAAATAAATATTTAAAATGTTTATTATGAGATAGAACTCTTTAATCCACTACAGCATCACCTAGCCAACCCAACCCATCTGCTGCATACATATGATCCATCTTTTCGGTGCATGAATATTTTTAAGCTCCTTCATGCTTTGAAAAATTATCATTGGAGGCAATGCAATTCCTGCTGCAGAAACTGCAAGGACTAAAGTAAGATTTTAAAAATCTGCACCAGTTGTGCAAATTTTCACACTTTGAACCCCCTTCTTATAGAAAGTTCATCCAGGAATGAGATCAAATTACATTGGAATTTCATCCATGTTAATGATCATATTATCAGCAAAATCATTTTCTCTTCTGGCCTTCACAAATTCATCGAATGATTTTATTTTCTCATCCAAATCTTCAGGGAGATGCTGGGTCATCGATGTACATGCACAAAGCACTAGATTGTGTTGCTTTAAAAACTGTTCCATTGTTTCAGTTTATTTTCAAAACTCCCTATGTTGGTCAACATGGTATATATTAAACAAATAAAAATCTGCATGCTTAAAAGCATCCAAACTTTGTAATAAAATAATCTTTGTATTTTATATCCTGTTGTTAAGTTCAAACATTGAGTTTACTGCTCACTGCCAGTTGTGTTTATTCATCACCTGGGCTTCTATTTGTTTGCCATCTTTGATCATTGTTGATACAAACAGACATTAATACCTGTAGGGTAAATAGTTTACACAGCAGTAACTTGAGTTAATAATAATTTTTGTTACCTATGCTAGCAAAATGATTGTCACTTGCACTGACAGTGAATGTATTTTCAATTAATGATTTTTATTTACAAGATACTGTTTTATAGTTAACCTGAATATAATACAGTCTTGGTTATTTTGCACCTTACACCATGTCATGCGTGAATGAAAGGTGCCTTCAAGCAATCAGTTGATATATCCTCTCTCTAGTTTGCAATTTGGTTTGATCCAGTTTTCAGTCTGATAATATATTAAAACCAAACACAATTCATTGCTCTATAATTCATGCCAGTGAACAATATATCGTGTTATCTGACATCAGCAATACACACTACAGCACTGGATGCATATGCAGAGTTCGTGAATATATTTTTTTCTTTAATAAATTGCACATGATGAAAAATGAGAAGAATAAACAATAACAATGCAAGGTTAGTTTCTTTCATTTTATTATCAAATAAGCATTTTGTTTATTTTATAGCAATGTGCATTTGGTGTGTGTGTGCAAATTCAACACAAATGTGTTTTGTTTATTAAGTCTTGGGACATATGAGCTAGGTGAAAAATAGTTTCACCATAAGTTCTCGGACAGGAAAAAAATTAATGTCCCAATATATATGGTAAATACATTATGTATGGGCCTTTTTGTAGATTAATTAGCCACATCTTGAATAGGAAACTCTAATATTATAAGCATGCTTATCTGAACTGTATGATTGCTTCTGTGGCACATGAAAATTGGCAGTTGTGCTGGTTTTTACTGTTATGAGAAGTCATCATCAAGAAAACACCACTGCATCAGAAATAGGACACTGACATATTTTTCTCATAGTCAGACACCTGTGACATTCAGTCTAGATCTTTGACACTTTATATTTTGCATTCATTAACATGCAGTTATAGGTGTATTGCATTATCATGCCAGAAACAAGTCACTATGAATATATCTTGTGATAGAATGCTTCTAAACTTTGAAGTTTATCTTCAACATAACAGTTTTTCCATATCTGAAAGAATTATGATTGAACTGAAGGTGTCTTTATTGAAACAAGAATGTAAAGTAAAATCATTCTGATTATTTAGAAGCAATAAATTCCTGCTAAAAATGCATTTCACCCAGTATCATTGGTATTGCCTTGCACATCACACTTTTCTTACAGATGCAGCCTTGGAAGTGTAATGCACAACTGGTAAATAACAAATAGTTGCTGTCACCAATCTTTAAATCTTAGCATCTTTAGGATGTAAATTACTTTCATGGTCATTCATATACAGGAGACATAACTGAAATCTGTAGACCCATCTATGCTGATGTATTTTTAGGATGAACATCATTACATTTTACCTTTAATATGACTTGCATGTATGAAAGGAATCCAGTACCTATGCAAAAGAGATGATTATTATATGCTCATTTTTTTCTCCATTAACTTTACATTGTCAGAATCGTTCAATATTTTATGATATTGCACTCGCGCACTCAGTTCATATTGCATTTATGTGAATAAAGGAACTACTTTCTATTGTAAACAAACAATTTGTTTCTGAATGAACTAAAGCAGATGTTTTGTATTCTGCCACATACCAGCTGCTTTGGCACATTCCGCGTTAACTTTCTTGATACAGTGTTTCAGATTTAGGCAAGCCATTGAAGCCTGAGACAGGGTCCTTACAAGTAACATGCAAGAAACAAAGCATAAACTGTCTTCTTTAGCTGGTAATAAGAATGGCAAAAAATATACTTACAGTTTTACATCCTGAATTTCCTCAAAATGTACTTTCTTAGTTGCGCAAATCTGAATTACATGAGCCATGCCATGGGTTCTCAAGCTTGATTACACATTTCGAAATTATACTGTAATTTTGACTATATTCCAAGTGCAATTACATCCTCCTTATTGCACTCAAAATGAAATAAAGATTAAATTCCATAACGTCTTTTTGATAATTGCAATTGAAAGACTTCATATTTTTCCTACATTATGATTTGAAACATTCAGTTACAGAAGAGAAACACACATGCAGATGTCAACACCCTTCTCCCTCGCTGCTTCAATCCGACGTATATTTCATGTAGAATTGGCAGAGATGCTGCTGGAATCCGATGTACTTCATGTACATAAATCCAGTCCCTAATCATAAAATTTCCTTGAATCCACAAAAATACCAAAATGTATTCATTCCAGATCAGATGGAAAAGTTGTTGCAATGCACATTCATTCACAATATGACTCCAAATTTCAATTTTAAGTAGCCCAAAATGCCATTTTCTTTCAAAACTTACGTCTAGCACGTGACCCAGTTCAAATTTATCTGAGCGAAGTTACATGTGCATTAATAATGTTGTGTAATGCTGAATCTACACTTGTGTATTTAGTTTGGAATACGGCATACATTCAGTTACTTTGTTTCTTGTAGTGTATTTTTCTTTATATATTTAAGCCTTGTGTAGAATAAGAAAATGAGCATATAATAAAAAGGTTATTGCATTTGTATGGGAAAATATGAACTCATTTTGTCAGATGGATATACTGCACTCCCAAGGTCGTGCAGTATACCCATCCGAAAAACTCATTCATATTTTCCCATACAGATGCAGTAACCTATAATTATTTAAGTGTAAACTTTTTGGAGTAAATCATTATGACATTTACCTTCATTTGGAATGTACGAAATCAAGTGAAAAATGAACATGTAACAAAAATAGTCATTGTTGAAATTTGAAAGACCAACAAAATTGCAGACACTTAGTTTCTTCTTTGTAGGGAAATGCTTATTTTGTTTTAGAAAGAAATGTATAAAGTATGTGTTACCTTCAGGTGCCTTCCTATGTTTTTAAATGTTTTAAACCAAACACAAATTTCTCTTTTTAATGACTCCTATAGCAATTCTAACAATAGTTTTCTCATTTCTGGGAAATTACACACAATTCCCTTATGCTGTAATTTTGGGGCTTGATTTTCTTGTGTGATTCTTTAAAATAAAGATATAATCAGCAATGTTTGTTCTGTCTCCTTACATATGCATGTAGTTTTATACACAGTATTAAACAGATTGTATGATACCATGATATCTGTCTGTTTTTGATTCTGCTGCAGTAATTTAAATTCTAGATCAACTTCCTTCACCAGACTTTGTAGATCGCTTGCGCTTGAGATGAGACAGAATTCTTTCAATTTGACGTTTAAAGGTCAAATGTCAAAGTCACTGACTGAAAGCAGACATTTGTACTTTGCACAGTGATTAAAGTTCCAGACCACATATCTTAACCAAGCTTGTAAATGTCATTTGGAGTCAAAAGAACAAGGGTCAAGGTCATTACAGCTCAGCAGTTCTTGACTTCATTTATATAGAGCATACATTTACCAAACATATCTATGACATACATTTTTCAAGGATTTACAAATCCACTTGCCCAACTCTTGGGACAAGCTCAAATTTACATGGCACTAGCCCTCAGACAAATCTATAAAAATTGAGAGAGGGATGCAAGATACAAGAAATTTTATTTAACATTGGTGGTCTGGCTAAAATACAGTAACTGCGCAAGTTAATTTACTGACAAGCAGTCGTGTTCAGTTCCTAATGCTTTATGTTCTGTAGGTAATTTACCGACAAGTGGTCACCAGAATACGTATATCAGCACCTTTATTTAGTGTTTGTATGTAACACATCCTTCTGAACACCTGGCTACAGTTTCTTCATCTGTTGTATGTGTCATTTCCACCTTGTAGTTAATGTCAGCATCAGTCTTGCATTTTCTCACTCAGACGTGATAATATATTTGAATTTGTCAGTTACATTGTAATCATAATATTTGTGCATACCAGGGATTCACCGACTTTCCAGTCCTAAGTTAGCCATTTGTGAGATTGCCAACTCTAAGTAGTCGTCTTTTCAAAGATTGTTTTGATGAACATTGCCAAATCAGTGAGTAGGTGTTAATTGCTAAAAATTCAACTCGTGAAATTTCTTTGAGAGGTGCACCTTTGAAAGTAAAATGTACTCATTTCTAACGATTACGCAGAAATTGTGTTCAAATCTTGAATGATGTTAGGAAAATGTAGCACCCACAGGCAACATTAATGATGTGTAGTTTAGTGAAAATTACAAGAGACTTGGTACATACCATTTGATAACTAAATGGACAAATATGTGTTCTCAAATTATTCTCCAAGTCAGATTCTCAAATATTTGGACACATGGAACAGATTTGAAGGTGACAGCATGATAATTGTTAAGTACATGGATAAGATAAGTGTTCATAAATCCTTGTGTTATGAGTATAAATAAATCTTTACAAACAGACTTGCTTTAATTATCTCTCTCTCTCTCTCTCTCTCTCTCTCTCTCTCTCTCACACACACATAAAAAATGTAGCATGTAGCTATTACCAAAATCTTTTCTACCTATATCTTTACCTGTCCATATACATGTCTATTTTTGCTCTTCAAACTATACCTGCATTCTAACTCTTTCTAATTGATATATCTACATTTATTATTTAAGCATATACTTTTGAATAACTTTAATTGTTGGCATTTGGTTGTAAGGTGCCAGCAGAGATATAAAAGAAACAAAAGTTTCAATAAATACAATGCGATTTCCTTAAAATATATCATTTTTTATATCATTGTTAAACGCATGTTGGGATATTATGTTTGGAGCAAGCTTAAATTTTCCAAGGGCAAGTTTAATTTTCTAGTCAGCTTGCCATGGGCATGATGACTTTTTTAAAATTTGTAGATCAACTGCATCATTAGAAATAAAGAGTATGTTTGATTTGGGTTCAGAAAATATATAATCAAGATCTTGATAACTTGAAGAAAGAATACTTTCCACACAATAATATATAATCATGTGCAGTGCATGCTCAGCCATTTAACAGCATCATCAGCAGCAAGGTGCAGAGCCTGCAGTCAACCGGGGAACTTTGTCAGTGGACAGTTGTTCACAGTGTGTGACATGGTCTGTAGAGCTCCATTGCAACAGGACGAGTCAGTGGCCTGGCCCCATCAAACAAGGTTGACTGCACAGCGACCCTGTCCTGTCCGAAAGAGGTTCAGAATGGTCCACAGATGACGTGGAAGGTTGAAGCCAGGAGGGCAGACAGATGGCTCAACTATGAGTGAGTGGTTTACAACATCTGTTGAAGACCAGTCGACAATCCATGCCGAAATAGCTGTCATATCCTCTGGCAATAAACCTAACCAGATAGGGCTTCTCGAAGTCAAGTGGACTGCTGGATGTGAGGTAATGTTTATGTACAGTGAAAGTTTCTCTCTGGCATAGACCTTAGTCAACACTTTCGTGGTTGCTTCCTGGTGATGCAGATGTGGAGGAGGAATGTTATTGAGTACCAGCAGCCACGGTAAAGGAGTAGGACGTAGTGTTCCAGAGATTATGTACATTATTGTGTTGAGCTGGATATCAATTAACTTAGTGTGGGATGACCTAGCTCAGACAGGATCACAATACTCAATAATGTCAGTTCTAGACCACACACATTTACTTCAAGGCCACTGTGATACAAGATGAGAAAACTTTTCCATAAAAATGTTTACATGCCATATAATGATGAAACACTGAGAATGGCTTGCTGATTAGTAAAGAAAATGAGCTTAAGATGGTGGGTTAGACATCTTAAAGGACAATGTCACAATGATTCAGTAAAGACAATGGGTCATTTGGTAAATACCCTGAGTTAGCATTACCCTGCTTGTGTCTGCATACAGAAAGTTTAAGCAGGAGTATAATGACTATTTATAATACTATTATTTTTAAATTGAAATTTTCTTTAGTCTAAAAAAAGCACAGAAATACCTAACAAATATGCTTATGGGGTACTTCGGTTCTCATATTTTTTCTTTCCTCTATTCCCTTCTCAACTACTGCTGGTGGAATGTAGTTTCTGGCTGTTTATATGGTACCCTTATTATGCAATAAAATGTTCATTTCTTGAAATAAAGCACATAACAACCTTATCAATATGCCAAAAGGGTACATAGATTTAGTTTTTCTGTTCCCCATTCCCTTCTCAATCTCCCATTGCTGGTTCAAATGTATTTTAGGACTGTATTTATAACTAGGCATATTTTGTGTTTATTTGTGCCTACATGAGGATTAGAGTCGACATTTAGGAGCTGTACTCTTTGAAATACATCCAAATTCATGACTGCTCTGCACGATGTATTTTAGGGCCTTGTTTATGCCCAATCATGCTTATGTTTGTATGTGTCTACATGTGACTAAGAGTAAACCATATGGGAGGTGGTACTCTTTGAAGTAAATCAAGTTTATGACTGACATGACATGGGAGCTGGTGGTACTCTTTGAAGAACATCAAACATATGACTGCCATGAGATGAGAGGTAATACTCTTCGAAATACATACTTTCATCAAGTGCATGACTGCCATGTGGTATGGCCCTGTGTACCGGACTTGCAACCAGAAGGGCGCAGGTTTGAGTCACCCATTGTAGTGTATCCCTCAGCAAGGCCGATCCATTTGCCTTGGCATGATATAGCCTTTAATTTGTTTATGTGCCATTAAACACAAAAATGAACAAACAATCAATCCTGACTGGCATGACCAGTAATAGTGGATATATGAACTTTATATAACAAGTCTAACAATATTGGTCATAGTGAGCTAGTTTACACAGAGGTATATTACTCATTGTAATATTGGAAGTTAAATGGTTTTGATGCTGTTTACATGATACAATTGCTCTATATTGTATCACCATTTCACTCAAATAAGTTTATTTGATGAGTCACTGTATGATGTCATAGGCCTCTACCTATATATAGAAATGTGGGGTCTTTGTTTTCTTGCATGGGGGTCACATATCATTAGTTCTTGTGTGTCACATGTGATTGTGATTGTGTATATTTTCTGCTCCGGTAATTATTCTATTTTCGTTGCGGATTCCGTGCATAATACGATGTACTTCATTGTGTGCAGAACAATTTAAGCTCATTTACTTGGAAATTGCTTCGTTTCGTGATCTTTGCCCTAGATTTATATAGACAATGCCTAAACAGGGACCACAACGGACAAGAGTCGGCAACAATGCACTTCTGTGTGAACTAGTCCAGCGTCCTCGTTCGCGCTCGCTGATGTGTACGAATAATGAAAGTTCACTGGATAGAGGCGAATCGGCTCGCATTCCACGCTATGGTATGGAAAATCCAGCGAACTGCACTTCGGAATAATTGAGAACGGAGATTCGTTTGCAAGGGTATGAAGCCCGACCACTTTTAAAAAGTCGGCTCTAATTCAATTCTTTGAGCACAACAGAAGGAAAGGAAAGCAACCTTCAGCGACTATCACGGTGTTTCCTCAATTGCATGGTTATGACTGGCAAGCACCAAGGGTCGGGACTTCCTCAAATTTCTGAGGATACTCTTCTTCAGTATGTAGTTCATTGTTATGAATTGCAGAAATTGCTCTTCAACACGATTAAACTTTACTTGTGTGCAATTCTTTTCGCATATCTAAAGAGCGAACTTCCAAACCCACTTTTACAGCCAGACGGGCAACAGTGCTTTCACCTGTTCACTATTTTGAGAGGAGTTAAACGTTTGCACACACACACACACACACACACACACACACACACACACACACACACACACACACACACACACACACACACACACACACACACACACACACAACTATAATACAGATATAAAACACAACATGTGATGCAGCACACACATGCCAAACAACTATAATACAGACAGACCTAAACACAACAGTTCACACACAGAAACTATAAATACAAACAAACAAACTATATGCAAAACTAAAGCAGAGCATTACATAAAAACTACAACATATATGCCAGCAATATGAACAGGTGACATTTATACAGAGGTGGCTGCTAATACAGGCTTAAATTAGAAATTCTTATTAGAAAAAAAATCCTGAATTAGCCAAAAAATTACAAGTTCTATATTAGCCTAAAATTACAAATTCTATATTAGACTACAATTACAAACTGTATATTAGACTGAAATGAAAAATTGTAAATTACACTAATTTTAAAAAATACTATACTAGAGTAAATTATTATGTTTATATTAGACTAGAATTTAAAGTCCTTTATTGGACTAAAATGTAATAATTGTATAATCAACTAAAATTGAAACAGCCATATTAAACTTAAAAGTTCTATATTAGACTAAAATTTGAAGAAAAACTATATTATTCTAAGATGTAAAAAAATAGGCTAAAATTAAAAATTATATATAACACTAAATTAAACAATCCTATAATCAACTAAAATTAAACACTCTATATTACACTAAAATTAAAAATTATATATTTGACTAAAATAAAAAAAATTACATAAGCAACAAAATACAAAGTCTGTTAGACTAAAAGTAAAAAACAATTCTACCATCACCTAAATTTAAGATTTCTATATTAAACTAAAATTATACATTTTATATTATAAAATAAAATACAAATTCTAAATTAGACTAATATCTGACAAATTCTAGGATAAGCTAAAACTGAAAAATTCTATATCAGACAAAATTAAAATCTCCATATAAAACAAAAATAAACAAAATCTGTAGCAGACTAAAATGAAACACTCTGTATTTGACTAAAATTAAAAATAATATATTAGACTAAAATTAAAAATTCTATATTAGACTAAAATTAAAAATTCTATATTAGACTAAAATTAAAAATTCCATCAGACTATTTAAAAGGGTTCTATTGCAATAAAATAAAAATTCTATATTAGACTAAATTAAAATTTCTATATCAGACTAAATTAAAAATTCTGTATTACAGTATATTAAAAATTCTATATTAGACTAAATTAAAAATTCCGTATTACAGTAAATTAAAAATTCTATATTAGACTAAATTAATAATTCTGTATTACAGTACATTAAAAATTCTATATTAGACTATATCAAAAATGCTGCAATACAGTAAATTAAAAATTCTATATTAGACTAAATTAATAATTCTGTATTACAGTAAATTAAAAATTATGTATTAGACTAAAGTAACAATTCTGTATTACAGTAGATTAAAGATTCTATATTTGACCAAAGTTAAAAAATCTATATTAGGCTAAATTAAAAATTCTATATTAAACTAATATTAAAAATTGTAAATTAGACTAATTTTAAAAATACTATATTACATGAAATTTCAAATTATATATTAGACTCAAATTAAAATATCTATATTATACTAAAATTAAGCATTCTATATCAGACTAAATTAAATATTTTATATTCAACTTAAATTAAAAAACCCGTATTAAATTAAAATTAAAAATCCTATATTAGACTAAAATTAAAAATACTATATTAGACTAAACTTTAAAATCCTATATAAGACCAAAATTAAAAATCCTGTATTAGACTAAAATTAAAATCCTATATTATACTAAAATTAAAATCCTATATTATACTAAAATTAAAATCCTATATTATACTAAAATTAAAAAACCTATATTAGACTAAAATTAAAAATCCTATATTAAAATAAAATTAAATATTCTATATTAGACTAAAATTAAAAATCCTAAATTTTACTAAAATTAAAAATCCTATGTTAGACTAAAATTAGAGATCCTCTATCAATCTGATTAAAAATAGATATCCACCATTAATTATGAAGATCTGACAGCGACCACTTAGGGGTCATGTTCTGGTAATCTATGTTATTACCATAATTACTAATTCTATCAAGCAATCAGATTAAGTCTTATATCATTGAGTTTGGAGAGAAAGCAGTGTGTATGAAGAGCATGAGTGTGTACGAAATGATCTGATTCACTTTCAGGTTTTTGAAAGCTGTATTTCCATTGGATAATTCAAAGGTGACCAGAACATGACCATTAAGTGGTCATCATCAGATCTTAATGTAGGCCAGTGGAGATCTGATTTTAATCAGATTGAGTCCTTTATTAAACTAAAATAAATAATTCTAAATTTAACTAAAATGTAAAAATTTCATTATTCAACAAAAATTAGGAATGTTATAATAGACTAAAACTAAAAATACTTTATTAGATTAAAAATAAAAATCCAATATTGGACTAAAATATCAAAATTGTATACCAGGTAAACGACTAAAATTAACACATATATATTAGACTAAAATTAAACAATCTATATTAGACTAAAATTAAAAATTCTACATTAGTCTAAAATAATTTTTAAAAGTTATCTAATAAACTAAAATTACAAATTATATAATAGACTAAATTAAAAAATTAAATACTAAACAAAATTAAAAATCCATATTTGATTAAAAATAAAAATTGTATATTAGATTAATTTGAAAATTCTATATAAACTAAAATTACAGAGTCTAAGTCAGACTAAAACTCAAAATTATGTTAAACTAATATTGAAAGCTTTATATTAGAATAAAATAAAAAATTTTATTTCAGACTAAAATTAAAATTATATTAGAAAAAAAATAAAACTTCTATCTTAGACTAATTAAAAATTATATATTAGACTCATGTTAAAAATTCTATATTAGTTCACAATAAAAATTATGTATTAGACTAAAAAAACAATTATAGAATTTATTAGACTAAAATTAAAAATTAATATCAGACAAAAATTTAAAAATTCTGTATTAGACTAAATGTATTAAAGTTTTTAGAGTAAAATTAAAAGCTGTATAGCAGACTAATTTTTAAAATTCTATATCAGACTAAATTAAAATGCATGTATTAAACTATTGTAAAAATTATCTATATGACAAAAATTAAAAACCCTATATTAGACTAAAATTAAGCATCCTTTATTCTACTAAGATGTAAAAAAATCTTTAATCAACAAAAATTGAAAGTTCTATTTTAGACAAAAACTGAAAATTCTATATTGGACTAAAATGTAAAAATTATGCAAGTGACTGAAAAATTAAAAACTGTATATAAGACTGAAATTAAACACATTATCTTAGACTAAAATTAAAAAATCTATATTGGACTAAAAATTAAAAAAAAAATTATAATCTACTAAATTTACAAATCCTATATTAGACTAAAAGTAAAATATTCTTAAATCAACTAAAATTAAAAATTATATCTTAAAATATTATTACAATTTTCATATTAGATTAATATTGGAACAATTATATATTAGACACAATTCAAATTTCTACAGTGAACAAAAATACAAAATCTATACTAGACTAAACTTGCAAATTCTATATTACACTGAAAATAATTTTATATTAGACTGAAATTAATAATTCTATATTAGGATAAAAGTACAAATTCTAAATTAAACTAAAATTCAAAATCAAATATTAGACTAAAAATTAAGATTCTGGTAGACTAATTGTAAAAAAGTCTATATTATAATAAAATTTAAAATTCTCCCTTTCACTAAATTAAAAGTTATATATTAGACTAAATTGCAAATTCTATATTAAACTAAATTATAAATTCTTTTTTAGACTAATATTAAAAGTTCTGTATTAGACTAAAAGTAAAAATTCTCTATTAGATTAAATTATAAAATCTATATTAGTCTAAAATTAAAAAAATACATTATTAGTCTAAATGAAACTTCTGTATTTGACTAAAATAGAAAAGTCCATATTAGACTAATATTAAAATTTTTATTTGACTAAAATTAAATATTTTATATTAGACTAATTTTAAAAATTCTGTATTGGACTAAATTTAAAATTATATATTTATTAGACTAAAATTAAAAACTTTATATATGACTAAAATAAAATTTCTATATTAGGCTAAAATTATAAACTATATATTAGACTAAAGAATAAATTCTATATTAGACAAAAATAAAAACTATATATTTAATAGACTAAAATTTACAAATCTATATTAGACAAAAATAAAAAATTGTATATTGGACTAAGTTAAAATTTATATATCAGACTAAATTAAAATTCTATATTAGACTAAAATTAAAAATTCTGTATTATACTGTTTTAAAAATTTTAAGCTCTGTATTAGACTAAAATTTAAAATTCTATATTAGACAAATTGTCAAATTAAATATTAAACTGAAATTTTAATTCATTATTAGACTAACATATTACATCTGAGTATTATAAATTAAAATCTTTTTTCAGAACTAAATACATCTTTATGAACCAAATCAAGCTATAAAATCTTATTTCATAATGAAACATGTCACTAAAATCAAATTCAAACAAGTAAAATCTTATTTCAGAAATAGACATAACAGCTAAAACCAACTGACACTGAAGTTAAATGACTCTTGAATATTGAAGAAGACTGACAATGTTGAGTATTCAACTGGAATTACAATGTTGAGTATTCGAGTGGAATGACAATAATGAATATTCAACTAGAATGACACAGCAATGTTTGTCAGGTGGAATGACAGATTTTTGCATTTGAGTGTAAGGACAAGGTTTAATAATCAAGTTTAAGGACATTGTTGAGTTTTGAAATGGAATGAGTGTCAATTATTCAAGTAAAATGCAAGCGTTAAGTTGGCATTGCAGTGTTGAGTATTCAAGTGGAATGATAGTGTTTAGTACTTAAGTGTAATGACAGTGTTGAGCATTCAAGTGGAATGACAGTGTTGAATATTCATGTGGGATGGGATTTTTGAGTATTCAAGTGGAATGAGTATTGAATATTGAATTGTAATAACAGTGTTCAGTATTCAAGTGGAATGGGAGTGTTGAGTATTCAAGATATATGACTGTTTTGTATTCGCTTATCTAAATTCAATATAGCATATACATTGTACGTTGTTTTGCTGATGAATATTTTATATTCTCTGTCTGTCTGTCTGTCTGTCTGTCTGTCTGTCTGTCTGTCTGTCTCTCTCTCTCTCTCTCTCTCTCTCTCTCTCTCTCTCTCTCTCTCTCTCTCTCTCTCTCTCTCTCTCTCTCTCTCTCTCTCATCGTTTCATATGTATATAACACACTCATGTGACTTTATCTATAATTCTTTAATCATTCATTAGACGTGTAGATTTGAACGAAATCAGAGATTCCATTATTCGTTAAATTCCATGGAATGTCCCCATCGTCGTAAATATATTACAGGTAATCACTTCAATCTGATCTGTACCTGGGTGTGATATCCATAATACAAACAAGCAGCAGAGAGGGTGAACAGACCATTTGCCTGAGACCTTATTTATAAAAAATAAAGCTTCGTACGAAAATGAAATCTCAACGTCAATAACGTTAACCAGCACCTCTAACTTTGTCTCGTAGGAAACCCTGTTGGGTTAGCTTGCTATGTTACTGCGATGACGATTTTGTATTTCATCGCTACGTGTATTCGTTTACGTGTTGGTCACTTTTGTTGGTCGCACCTTCTCTGCTGCTGTGGTTTATCCAAATATTGTATCAAGTCCGTTACGATATCTCGACCTCGGATCATGTAAATTTATTGTTATAAAACCAAACGGGGTACCTTGTGCTTTTGAAAAAAAGTGTTTGAACTTAATCATGTCCATGTCCCCTGAACACCAAGTATAATAAATATTTTGCAGCGTATGATTATCAACTCCGTTAAACACAACTAAAATATTACAGTTATCTCTGATCACTTTTGGAATTTGTGTATAACGCTGTGCAACATAAATCACGTCTGTATTTTTATGTCTACCTCGAGAAAATATCCTAGCTGGATTTGATTGTTTGTCCAGCATGACATCATCGTATACTACTAAATTATTAATACTTCCATCAAGGTCATCTACAGATGGCGCTTCATCAATATCAGTTATAAAGTCAATAACGTCACTGTCTTCATTTAACGATTTTGCATTTTTATTAAAATCTTTAAGTACTTCATAGCATCGCTGATCATCTACAGATGGTGCTACTAAATATAATTTATCCCACTTCAGCCATCTCATTATCAGATTAAGCAATAATTGCGTCTTCCCACCTCCTATTATTGACCTATTATTATCATTCTGATAGAATTCGGTAGCGCTGGGTGATGCTTAACTGGCTCTTGTTTTCGTGTCCCCGAAAAGTCAATTATATCCATATAATAAATAATATGAATTTATATTGTGTTCGATGCAGGGCAGCCACGTCCACCACTGGATTAACAATAATAATAACAAAAAATAAAAAGCGTGCACTGACAGGTAAGTGCGAAAAGTGTGGCACAAAAAAATATAAATTTATTTCAAACATAGCGACGGGAGGTGATATCACCGCTTCGTTGGGAAATTTACCAGGATTACCATGGGCGAAGTATCCCGGGGAAAAAACTTACCGGGTTATAATTATTGTGGGCCAGGAACTCGTTTAGATATTCGTCTTGACAATCAAGATCAACCTCGGCCTGGCGAATATCCCGTAAATGGAATCGATCAAGCATGTTACGTTCACGATATTGCTTATCGAGATAAAGATTTACAACAACGACATCTCGCCGATATAAAATTAATTCATGCCGTAAATAATGTAAAGATAAATCACTTCGAGAAATTTTAGCTGCTTTTCTGGTAAAAGCTGGTATGAAAGGTAAAATAATGTTAGGGGCTGGGTAATTAATTACATGATTATTATAATGGAGTCCATTTATTATTCCCCAAGAGGATATTGGAAGGGCAAAGCAGCGATTAGTAAACTTGCTGAAGCAGCAAAAGTTTTACGTGCTGTTGCTGCAGCGTGGTTAGCACGACAGGCAATATGGCAAATCTATCTACATCCGCCTCAAAGAATTCAGTACGCGTATTTTGATGTCAGCGTCCCCAATGAAGTTCATCAAGCAGATATTTTGTTTTTACCACACGATACTATTAAAACACGTGGACGTCAATTACGCACATACAAATACGCGTTAACTGTTGTTGAAGTTGCAAGTAGATATAAAGAAGCGGAGACGCTATCAACAAAAACAACATCTAAAGTTGCATCTGCGTTCGAACGAATTTATCAACGAGGATCCGGACCACAAGGTGGTCTGCGATGGCCACAGTTGCTACAAGTTGATCCTGGCAAAGAATTTCTTGGTGCAGTATCATCGCTGATGAAGCAACATAATGTCAAAATCAGACGAGGACACATTGCAATTCATCGTGATCAGGCAATATTTGAACGATTTAATCGAACACTCGCTGAGCGGTTATTTGGATACCAGTATGCGAAGGAAATAATTCAGGCAGATCTCGTGAATGGGTTGCTAGATTACCAAGCGTGATAGCTGCGTTAAATAATGAAATTACTCGTGCAACTTTTATGAAACCTATTAATGCAATTACGAAAAAAACATATACCCCGTAGCGATGGTTACGGACAACGACGTGACTTTTCAAAACAACCAGTGTTAGGTAATGTTACTGTCAGGCATTTATATGAACCTGGTGACCTTGAAGGGGGTAAAAAAAAAAGCAACTGATCCTATCTGAAGTGTGACTACACATAAAATTTCTAGCGTGGTGAGATCCACGGGTAGACCTGCCATATACAGACTGGATTCAACTGCTCCTCAACGTGGATTTGTACGTGAACAATTACAAGTAATTCCTGAGGACACACAATTACCACCGCGTTCACTTTTGTATATTGGAACCCCTGCGTCGATTGCATTCAAGACATGTCAATGTGACATTATCACGTGTATGACCAAGATCACTATTAATTCTGTCTACTGTGAACTTTCTTGGATTAGTACTCGAATATTTCCATAGCATATTACAACTTGCACAATGATTATTTTGTTGTTGTTTTAGCGTCATAATAAATTCAACATCGATATCAACATCACGATTAGTTTTTTTTGGTCACATTGCTTGTAACCGGATAATTTATTTCTTATTACGCCAATAACACCTTCGGTGTCACTAGCAGTTTGATTATTATTTTCTGTGGATTCTATGACAACTCTATGTAGTTGAGATAATTTCCTGACTCGAGATACTGCGAGATAAACAAAATTTGACCACTCGATTCTGTCATCGACAATCCAGATATTTGTATCAATAATAGTTAGTCCTTGTGACGAATGAATCGTTATGGCATATCCCAATTTCCACGGTGAGTTATTCATACTCATCGTGCTCTCAACAACATCACTATCAACCAAAACAATATCATTCAATACAAGATTTTGTTTTTCATTTGTTCCTGGAATTTCAGCTCCAATATTTTGTCGTCGAGTATCCGCTGGGCGAAAACATAATGGTACAGGTAACATTGGAAACCTTTCCTTGTGTAACAGAAGTAATTTCTCTTGCAATTCATCACGAACTGTTTTTCTACTCGCAACTATCAAATCATTTGGTGTCCATAAATTCTAAAATCGTTCACAGGAGTTTCTGGAATTATTTCACGCATTATCTCACATTGTACTTTATCTGTCTGTAGTCTGATTAATCTTTTAAATTCTTTCAGAGATTCATCAATAGCTCTATGATCATCATTTATTTCTTCATAATAATCCACAAATGATTTTAACCACTCATGTGGAGACTGACCAACGAAAGGTGGTGGTTGACCATGATCGCCACACATAATCACAGCAGTATTTTTCGTTAATAACCAATCAAGAAATATTTTTAATGTTTCTAACGATACTGTACAAATCTCATCCCGGATGATGATTTTTGGAATATATTTATCAACCATTCGCTCAGGTGTCCACGTATCTCCACACCATCTGAAGAAACTAAGATAAGTTTGAGATTTTACTCCTCGTTGTTTTATTTCTCTTGTTAGTCTCTGTGTAGGTGTCAACACAATTATGTCCGACGATAAAGTCGTCAATGAAGAACTCTGCCGAAATAATTCAATCGCACGTGTTGTTTTACCAGAACCTCCAGGTCCATTGAGATAAATGGTTTTATATCTAGACACGGGATCAAATACAGATGGTGATGTTGATACTGATATTTGATTGTCATTACCGTAATATGTCTCCGTGATGTCAACGTCTGCTGATTCAGAATAGTCAAGTATACTTTCTTGTTTTATTCGCCATGATCCCCATTCGCCGCTACCGAGTAAAGGTTATACCAAATCTAAATATTTTTTATTTATATAAAATGAATCCGTAGCAACTCTGACAGAGTAACAAGAAAATCTATTTATAATCGATAATAAATTTATAGAAACGTAAGCGAGCATAGAAGATCTTAAATGAGTAAATTGTGGTGACTCACTATCGATATAACTCACGATTGTACCTAGTTTCGTTCCGTCTGACAAATAAGCATTACTTCTGCTTATAAATGTTCCTTTGTTCGTTGTATCAGTAATTATAAAATCTAACTCAGCATCATCCATGATTAATCTTTTACAATGTCGTTTATGATCATATGATCCTCCTTGAGTAAACTTACCGATTATTTTTCTACCTAGATCTTTTGCAACTTTATTTTCATAATCAATTTTATCCCAATCTTCGCCTGACTCTGTCAGGGGTGAATGTTTCTTTTGTTGTGGTAACCAAACTTGTTTCTGCGAATGATATGATATAATAGCTTCACTGACCATCAACGACACTAAGATTCCAGCATCAAGCATGTATCGTAATAGCACTATTGGAACCCAATATTTTTCTGAGAAATGTCTACCAAACCACGCATAAACGATCGGATGAAGATTACTACAGAAGTTAAATGATTTTACACAAGCAAATCCAGTTAAATCAAAATCAGGTAATGGTCCATTTATCGCAACTCTGGTCATCTCGTGTGTGGGATGACAAAATCTTTTAAAGTATTCAGAACATTCTCCGTATCCAAGAAAACTTCCAGGATAACACGCAACCATATCAACCGATATAACTTTACGATGATCGTATCGGGTATTCCATAATCCGCCATGTCCATATTCGACACAACTTTTCTGAACATCTTCAAAGAATTCTGATCGTGTTGGTTTCCATGAATTTTTATCTTGAGCAAAGTGAGCCGCAACTGACGGAACTGTAAAACAATTATTTAGTAATTGTTTAACTTCAACATCATCAGAATTATATTTCAATGCAAGATTCTTCATTTCTTCATGGAGAGATTCTCTACGGTAAATATCTCCGTTTTACAAACTGATCGTAATATGCGGATTCTGAACTCTGAAATAACCAAACAGATACAGGATCACTCTTACTGATACCGCTGATAGCATCGAATATATAATCGTCATAAAATCTGACTGTCCTATCTCGTGGAAATATTGTTACAGCATCAGTCCATGCATGCGCGTTATGATCAATGATTGTTATTGGAGTTCCTCTTGATGGGTATTTTGACTTATATATAATCTCTCCGGTTAGTGTTTTTTACTGTTATTGGAAATTTTAATTTTTTTCTAGCTAGCAACGTTGCTGATAGATGCTCCGGTATCTTTAACTGTTTCTGCCCACTCATTTATTTTTGTACGTCTTAGATCAGTTAAACCGTTTCCGCGTATTGCTTTTGAGAAATGTTCCATAACTCGCTCAGCTACTCAGTTTAGTCTCCTTGACAATTTCATTGGTTTGAGATTATCAACGCTAGGTTTATCATTTAGCGGATATATTGCGTAGATAACCGCCGTGACAGAATACGCTCGTTCATAATACGGTTTATCAATACCGGTCAGTATTCCTGGTTTTGATTGTTTATTTAATGTAACAATATTATTTCCAGTATGAAGCCGTATAGGTTCACGTTTATCACGAATAATCCAAGTGTCATCATCTGTCTGCACAATAAATTTTACTAGAATAATATATCTCTGATTGTCGATATAGTTAATAATATTTTTGCTTCGTTTGTCGCTCATTCTAGCGTCAACAACACCTTTGTTGTCGTTTATAATCCTGAATGTCGACCAAGTATGAGCCGCACCATCATTGCGAAATTCTTTTTAACCTTCACGGATACAATCGGTTATATCGCTACTTATCAAAGCCAGATCTTGCATCGAAAAATTAAATTCAGATTTTGGTAATTTGTCAAGATCAAATCTTGCGGTAGAAGGTTCAATTGTGGATAATCTCTCAAATTCATCCATACTATATTTAAGACAAATATATGGTTAATTAAACTTTAATTATATATATAATGATTCAAACAAACAATCGATGCCGATGGCTTATGATTAGCTTTTCTCTTCCTTGTAATAAATCATGCGTAAATGAATTCTGTGGTCAACATATGCAAAGTTTTCGGAAAGGTAGTCTAGGACCAAAACCGTGTTTACGATGCGGTGTTGGAGTCAGAGGAGAAACACGGTTATGTGTGCAGTGCGGTGGTAAATGATACAGAGAGCTGAAACGATATTATGATAAGAAGTTGTCAGGTGAATCTCCCATAAAAACCGCTGAAGATTATCTGGCCAGATTCAAAATAATCATTTAGACAAATAATATTATATATAAATGGAGCAAAAAAATTTGTAAAGCACCCTATCATTAAAAATTATGAAGCGTCTCTCGTGATGGTGTCATCAGAAATTGTCAAAGGAAAAAACCAGTTGGTACGGTTGATAATGCTGGTTATTTTAGATTTACTATTGGAAAAAAAAGATATCACTCACATAGGTTTGTATTTGAATGTTTTCATGGGGTCATCGAAGATGGACTTGTACTTAATCATATTGACGGTAATAAAGAAAATAACTCTTTATGTAATCTTGAAGTTGTTACACCAAGTCAGAATTGTACACTTGGAAACAACGGTATTAATTCTAAGACTCCAAGATTAGTTATATCCACAAACACAAAAACAAGTGAAGAAATAATTTTTCCATCAATATATACGACTGGAAAATATTTTGGTATTTGCCGTGCTTCAATATATCGTGCTGCAAATAATATTACCAAATCAGCGTTTTAGAAAAAATTAAATCAAAGAATCACGTTCCGATATATACAATGAAGCGAGATAAATCTGTCATCGCTGATAGAACAATCAAGTAGTTGTCTCCCTTTTTTTGTTATTGTCTATACATATTCAGTGATAAGAATCCGTCATCACTGATAAAGTAATTGAGCAGTTATTGTACTACAGTCTAATCGTAATACTTAAATATCTCTTCAGTTCACATATCTCAACTATATTACAGAAAATATATCCTCAAACAAACATAGAAACCTCAGCCGTAATATTATATCATTGTACACATATCGATCGCAGCAGACGACATGTGTTACTATACTGAATGAATCTACGCAGTTCTGCAGTAGGCGGAATATATCAGAATAAAATCGATCCAACGCATTTACTAGCACAGTTCTGGTCCGTAACAGTGTTACAGCTGAAAATACAGTATTTTAAGAAGGCAGAAAAGGCAGAAATATATAAAATTGCAGATTTTATTCAGAATCAATATTCTTTCGGTGTAGAAATTTGCCGTCCATGACATTGTCAAGTGTGAAACAGTGCGAGTAGTTACATACTTAAATTTAACTGTAATTCATAAGAACTCCGATAGCCGTGGAGTTAAGGCGTTTGCGTGCGGATCCACTAGTGTAAACGCTGAGTGTTCGAGTCTCCAAAAATGCTAAAGATATATTATCTTGCATTCGGCGACAGATGCATATAATTGGGGGCGCAAGCCCCATGAGATTTCGTGTACTCCTCACCATGTTGAACAACGTGGTGGGTGCAGTTTTGCACTTACTCCGGGGTTTGATTTGGTGGGGGGGGGGGGTACATGAAATCGCAATACCTAGACAGCCCTCTGAATTCCTAATATTTCATATCGCACAGTAGGAATTCGCTGGGGGGTATGTCTATGCGCTTGCACCTCCAAAATAAACAGCAGGGTGATGTGAACTCGCGACCTTGTGACCTCACTGAAGGGTACCCACATAGGGGCATTCAGAAAGAATGTCCGCTGGACCAAAAAGTCTCAATAAGGTGCCTGTGGACCATAAGAGAGGTCTTAACCATGAAGAGTGCCTGTGGGCCATAAGAAAGGCCTTTACCAAATAAAAAAAGGGCTCTTAGGACCTTATTGGCAAAAGACTTTACCGGCAGAAGGGAATGGTGGACTGAGCGTCATCGCTGTTGTTTATTTTTGAATTTATAAAATATATTTTTATTTTTATTTTTATTAAGAATATATTTTTACTTATATCAGAATATATTTTAAATATTTTATCTGATTCAGAAATACTTGTATTTTTTTTTATTTTTTATGAAATTTAGTCAGATTTTCTGAATTTGACGGGTAATATACCCATCAAAATTGTGACTTTGGTCAGATTTTCTAAAATATTTTTATTTTTATTCAAAAATATATTTTATTCAGAAGTATTTTAATTTTATTTAAACAAATAATTTATAATATAAAAAATAATGAATCACGAAAACATCACATCAATTATTACTGCTATTAAGCAATTACAACACAGTGGCGTGAAAATATCTGACCAGCTTGATCCTGAAAAAATAATGAGTGATTTTGAATCATTACAATTTCGGAAGTCAGAAAATAGGTATACTTTACCCGCCGATTATAGATTCATAAAGTTAATTCATCAGGCGATGTTACAATCGCTGGCGGCAATCACGGATACGCAGGTGAAATTATTTGTGCCGTTATCACGGGCCATCACGGTTAGGTTAGAATTATCTCACGAATACGAAACGAAAAGAATCGTACACGCTCGTATAAAACAACTGAGAGATATCATGGCGATGACGGAGTTGATGAACAAAGATGCGGAAGAATTACTAGCTAAAGATAAGGACGAGTGTGACTCTGATCATGGTGATTATAGTGACCATAGTGACGTTGATAATGAAACTAATATTGTCACCTGTACCATTGTGAAACCGGGACAATTCATTTCTGATCCCGGTGACAACAGTCACTGACAAAATCACGGGTAAAAAAAATATCAAATAATTATTTATTTTTTTTGCTTGATGTTTTCCGACGTGATGTAATTACGGACTACGATGACTCTCTACGATGAAGTTCTACGATGACGAAGTCATTACGAACGCAAGATCTTAAGATCTTACATACAAGTTTATACTTAACTACTCCGACCTCAGATCGAGCAAGTGGCCAGACTGGTCAGTAAGTTTAAAATGTATCCGTGATAAAAGACGACTATGACATTTTAGATAAACAACATTGATTGGTTGTGATACAATCAAATAACCGGGGGGGACTTGAGGGGTAAATGAGTAAAGAATGTATCCTTGATGGGCCTGATTGGATTTATCAGTGTCCACTTGATAACTGCCGTCGATAACATCACATACTAGATTGACAGAGATCGTTGATGTGATATTAGCGATACCCGGTGAAACATGACGACCACCCGAATACGGATCGTTATCAAATTTGAGAATACTTGCCGGTGGGGTTATTTTTTTCCATGACTTAACAAAAAGTAAAAAGTAAGTAATAATGACATGGTTAAGTTTATTTTTTAACTCAGTTGTGTCCAGTTCTGATATTGTTTTGTTATAATCTTTATAATTTGTGGTAATAATGTTTTTAATATGATACACATCAGATCTGATCTGATTTAAATCTACTATTGTTTTAACAATTTGTTGTTTTATATCATTGCTGTAAAATTGTGATAATGACAAAAATAGATTTTCTAAATTATTTAATTTACGACTATAATCAGCATTAATAGCCTTGGTTATATTATCAAGATATCTAACACGAAGATAATCCACAAAATGTCCTGCCCATTCAAAATTCTTTATGTTGTCTTTATTAATTTTAATTTTAGGATATTGAGTTCCATCAATATCTTGAACAAATACTGCTGATTCTACTTCAATGTGATCAGTAAAATATTTTGGAATTATTGTGTATTTTAAATCAGCAGTAGAAAACTCTTCCAAGCGTGGTTCTGATAAAATTTCATGAACGGGTTCAACATCAGGCCAACCTAATACTGTTCTCACCGACGACTGATATATATATATGTCAACGGCGTAGTCCGGTGATAATATTTCGATGGCCGAAGACAGTGTTGGCTCGTGGACGGTAATGGCTATCTTTGATTCTTTTCCTGTGATGGATTTAATTCTGCGCTGAAATTCTTCATGGATCTGTTCTATTTGATAACTGCCCGTTGGAATACTAACTACTTGCCAATCAGGAGTCCCATCGGGTTTATTTTTATTTGCAAATACTAATGAATTATTCGGTTGTAGTCCACCAAACGATTTTGACCTAATATTTGGCCAACTATAATAAACCCGTAATTGCGCCAATGCTATCTCGGAAGCTGGTATTGCAGTTGGAAAATTAATACTGATTCAGGATTAGTTGAACTCGCTGATATCATTGTGGTTCTTACCGGAGCAGTATTAGTGACGATCTGTTGTAATAATTCCTGAGATCGTTGATCGAACGTTGACATTATTATACTATTATTGTTTAAAATCACCGACGACAACATCATTGACGACATTGTCGTCGAATACTTCATTGTAGATCTTTATTGTTATACTGAATTCTTCGTCAGATATTATTCTATCATTAAGCGACGAAGAAATCAGTGATGATAATTTAGAGTATGCGGTCGTTGCTGTGTGTAATTTCATCGTGTACTCGTTGAATTTTTCATTCGTGCACGTATTTATCTTCTTTGCGATTATATTAAATATTCCAGCGATCGACGTTGACGATGAAACAATGATTGTTACAACGATCGGCGCCGTCATCGTCAGCATTGATAATACTACGCCGGTTCCAGCAACTAGCGTAGCAACCGAATAAACCATAATATCAACGACGGTTGCACGTCTACGATACTTCTTTATTTTTGCTGTATAATTATCGATGGTGGTTTTTAATTTATTCTGCCATGTTGTTACTTGATCGTATCTGTATCTGTGAGCGCAATCAGCGCCAGCGTCTATCATTATACTTAATTGTTGTTGTCTAAGACAGTGATAAATTCCAGACACCACCACTAACGTCTCGGGGGTAATTCCGTTGATATCAACGTAAATGTTTCTTTGGTGTTCTTGGTTAGCATCACCAGTAGAGGATTATGATATACATTCGGCGATGATGAAGTGGCCGCAGTAATTTCCAAACAATACATGGACAGCCTGTATAACCCAGTTACTTCTGCGGTATATTCGAGAGTGTTATCGCGTGGTGTCCACGTTGATACCCAGACGCCATCGTGTACGTAATGTTGCTAATTTGTTTGTGTGGAATTTTAAATCAGACTCATGTTTTCATTGATATTAGGAATTCCACTGACAATATCCTTGAGTTTTGTATCAATGTCGGTGAGTTTAATATCAACGGTTGGTGGACTTCCAAAGAATTCTTCAGCGGTTTTATTAAGTTTTTGAAAATTTCTACGAGTATTTGTAAACATATTTACATGAACGTCATACTCGGCTCGTAATGTATTTACTTTATCATCGGTAGGAATATTTTTATCATCCACATATTTCTTTGTTGCGGCATCTTCATCACCTGCTGGTCTCTTAAAGCAACGATTTTATTTCCATTCATGTTAAGTTCACCTGTCATTGTATCATCGGCGGATTTTAAACGATCAGCGACACTTTTCTTAATTTCATCTCTGATAGTTGCGATTGATACATTTGAGTCTCTGATTCTACCACCGTCATTAACTTCTGGAATATTATCCGTGGTGGCACCAAGGATTCTACGAATTATATCGATCCACTTGATATTACTCGTCCTTAAAACACCAAATTTATCCTGAAAAATAACAACTTCATCTCGGTCAACTCCAAATAAATTCATAATATCAGCAAGATCGTCTTTGGTGGCGTATTTTGATAAATCGATATCTTCTTTGCTCTTGCCGGTTCGAGCACTAGTAGAAGATCTTCCATAAATATCAACCATTATATTTACCAGTGTCTGTTTAAAACATTTATGCGCGGCTATGCCTGGTGATGGTATATTCGTGTACAGTTTTATGAGGTGGTTTTGTTGATCTTGATACATCATCAAGTACTGCTAGTGTTTCACGGCCACATATCGGTGGATCCGTTAGTGTTTGTATTGGTAGCGTTGAATACCAGATTGGAATACTTTGAAGTGCAGTACTTCGTACTGTATCGACATACTTTAAAAATTCTTTTGGTGGCGCCAACCGTTACGAATCAAAATAAACAATTCCACGTGGATCAATTGCATATGCAACCCAATGAGTGCCACGACCAGAGCTTTTATCAAGATTAATAATACCTGTTTCTGACAGATTTGGATTTTTCGGTAATTGATCACGCATGAAAACATCTCTGAAATTCTTTATATTTAGTTGCTTAGCAGCATCGAGTAAATCAAAATTCGATAGTGGAACTATCGTCGGAAAAATCAACGAGTCCCTGGAAGTCTTAATTCTTTTCCGTGTCGAGACCCTGGAAGTCTCAGACCGCGACCGTATACTGGGCCTGATAATCTTAGACGGCCCGGCTGTGGCACGTTTGGTGCTCTTAGACGTCTTCCGTGTTGTTTTGCCCGTGATCTTTTTTTTAAGTTTTCTGCGTCTATAATTCCTTTTCCTGTTGCTTTCTTTAATGCCATTCTAGCAGCGGTTCCAACTGCACCTAATGCTGCAGCTTTTGCAACAGCTGGAGCGGCTGCGGCTATTAATGCTGGGATAGCTGCGAGAAGTGGAAATATTCCTCCGGTTTTAATAGTATCCTTGATTGCACCCACGGAAAGATTTAATCGTATTCCTTTATTGGCGTGTTTAGCTTCGTTGAATCTCTTGAATTGACGCTCGGTCAACGATAATTTATTTGCATCAGACATTTGATCGTGTTTTAATGATATTTTTGTTCCGCATCGTGATGCTAACGGTGATTGTAATCGTTTAATCTGACCCGGGGTCAGACTGACACTGACATGATGATATGACATTTATGATATATATTTAATTTCTAAATACTGATTTAAATCAGCGCTTGCATATTCTCTACGGGAGCATCAACGACTCTCATGCGGCCACCAACACCTTCAAGTAACATTGTTTAATCGGATAATATAACCGCGATTGCTCTGTAATTAGAAATTTCTACGATATTTCTGTTAACACGAGCTCGAAAATGCATATCTACAACAGATTGTCTGGTTAAATCTAAATGTTCCAGCGAAAAATAATAAATCGGATACAGCGTTGTAAAATCTTACTGTGATATTTGTGAACCAGTATTAATATTTTGATCACGTCCCATAAACGTCATCAGTCGATGATACGCACGCGCTACATGATTTTGATCAAAATTCAATAAAATATCCTCGGATGGTTCTTGATGCCCATTTATTCTTAAGGAAACCTCGGAAACACCAAGTTTGTCAAATATCATAATGCTACGTATTTGACTATTTACTCGTGCATTATTTTGAAGCGCAATGAAAATATGTCGCGGTGCAGAAATACCTTGCTGAGAAGCTATTTGCCATGTAAATAGGCCATTAACTGCACTTTGAATAGCATCTGTGGTCATTGTTAACCATGATAACGTCGATTTACCACCTTGACCCATAAAAGAGAGTAGACGGTCTTCTTCAGATATTGTTGGAGTCATTACTGGCATCCACAATGAAAGTTTTGTTAATACTACTTTACCATGAAGTGCCGCAGTTGCACCTGCGTCAGCTCCTTCAACGTGCCATATTGCATCATCGTCCGTGGCTTTTCTTACAAGTACAACTGTGTGCTTAGTTCCAAAAATAACTTTTCTAACATTTCTGCAGAATCCAAAAATATGTGATAATGGAATTGCACATGACAACATTCTATCCTTTAACATTGATTTACGTGATGCAAATCCTAAGTTGAAATTTGCGTTCATTGATATTACTGCGGGAGTTTCTGCGGTTCCTGCAGCGTTTCTTACATTACCTGTAGTTACATTTTTGTGACTTGGATGATCAGAAGTGTCCTTGGTAAACATCATTGATGGACCAGCTGATCTTGAATAATCGTCGCTGTATCGCGCAAGACCAAGTATCGTTGTGGCAACGTCAACATCTTTTTGAATGAATTCAATATTTTTTCCATCAATCATGTACGTGGCACTGTCAAACAACGCCATGATACCGTTGTTAACAAAACCAAAACCAACATCGTTATCGTATTCAGTATTATCCGCTTTAAAAATTTTACCTTCAACTTTATAAATGCTTCAGCGGGCAAGAAATACCTACTCGTATCTTGAACTTGTAATTCGATTCGTCCACGCTGATCTGGAATTCGAGCGTCATAAGAATAATATTGATAATCACCCACAGACTCATCCTTGAGAACCGGTGCGTCCATGTCAAATGCGGGATCAGACATACGTTTGAACATGTTATGTTATTGATCATCGTCTAATACGAAGACCACTTCGGGGGAGACCACTCCCCGCTATCAGACTTGCTGCTACATTTTTTTCCCCCTCTTCAGCTAACTCTGCTAGTTTTTGATTTGCGGCTTGATTTATTATTTTACGAACACTTGCAGGCATCACTTCAGTGCTGGGTAATTTTACTGGCTGAGGTCGGACCGCTTGCGGTCTACTTATTAATCGTGCTAGCCTATCCTTGATTGCAGAAAATGCTTTACTAGTAACGTCACCAACAGTACTAATACCTTTTTCACGAATAACGTCAATAGCTTTCATACCTAATTGCTTTATAATCGGTATTGCTTTTGGGGCTATCCTCGAAAATAAACCCTTAACAACATCACCGATTCCATCTCCGTAAAATGTCTTGTATACAGGTAATCTTGAATTTACCACCCTGACCATGGTTGGTCTACGTTGAACAGCGTGTATGATCATCTATTTATAATAATAATATCTAACTGTTTAATCAGTGACTTAGTCGGGCGACCTTTAGTCGCTATAATAATCATCGGTAATTTCATTAATGAGTGACCGATACACGTTAGCGTCCATGATGCCACCGGTAAATAATCGTTGACAAATTGATGAGATTTTGTTAATAATTTCAGGAGAATTATTACCAGCTCGTTTTCCACCAACCAAAATTTCTAATCTATCTACGTCAGCGGCGACACTGTCGGGACAAGGAACAAGACCACTTTCAGTTGTACTTGTATTAATGCCTTTTCCAGTTGCAACTGAAACATCTTGATCTTCTATTTCCTCAATTATTGGTTGAATAATTCTTCGTGGTGAATACTGATGTCGTAATTCTCTAGCATAAATAAATGTTTTATTAATATATTTGGCATACTCAGGATCGTCTTGTCGAACAAAATTAAGATCATTGTTTATACGATATATCCATCTATACCATTTTTCATGATCTGTTATTTCCTGAGTATATTCTGGTTTTAAAAAATCATTCTTATCAAAAAAACTTTTCACAGCAAATTCATGTAAATCTTCGCTATTAATAGATCGAATATATTCGATAGATCTTGGATAAAATTTATTGATCATGTTGGTCCTGATTCTTGGTCTTATTGGTTTTGGTTGTGATATTTGTTCTCTTATTTCACCGATCTCAGCACGAGCTTGGTCAATTCCTCCGAGTATTCCTTGAGATGGCTGAACCGCAGCTATTTCGGCAGGAAGTTCTCGTAGAATCTTTTTTGTTTTCTTAGTTCGCTCTGCTATTTTTCCAGTTGCTTCAGCTGTTTTCTCCAACGCGGGAAGAATACCTTTAGTAGTTTCAGTGATAGGTTTAAATAATTGTTCTGCGGATTCTGTAAATAATTCTTGTGTTTGTTGACGCTATTGTAATTGTTGTCTGACAGAATCACGGACAAGTAGATATTTCTTAATTGCTTCTAGTCGCTCTCGAGCTAGTCTAGCTGAGTGAGCTTCACCGATCATTATTGATATAATGCAATGGTTTAATTACAGCAGCAGAGAGGGTGCGACCAACAAAAGTGACCAACACGTAAACGAATACACGTAGCGATGAAATACAAAATCGTCATCGCAGTAACATAGCAAGCTAACCCAACAGGGTTTCCTACGAGACAAAGTTAGAGGTGCTGGTTAACGTTATTGACGTTGAGATTTCATTTTCGTACGAAGCTTTATTTTTCATAAATAAGGTCTCAGGCAAATGGTCTGTCCACCCTCTCTGTTGCTAAACATAATTGATTAATTGTAATACTTTGGACTTTACTATCTAAATCTGAAGTGGGCCCATTAATCGGTGATGTTGTAGATAGCTTTGGAGTACGTCCCTATACTACTGTGGGTTATAAAACAAATTGAGGTCGTTCTCGTCGTGTGATGGTCCGGGTATCGATGCCTGAGCGATTAACTAACTTCATGTGGTACGCAACAATGGAGTAAACCCCATCAGTCGTGAGGGGGAGGGGGTGGTGTACCCTCTCGTCGGAGATAAAAGAAATAGAGTAAGATCAGTTCAGCTATTGTGAATCAAAAGTGAGGTGGTTTTTGTTTTAGTCCCCTTGGCTAGCGGAATCCCGATACCCAAGACACTCATTTTTCTCTCGATCAATAAATACGTCAACTTTATTTTTCTTTTCCTTTCTGAAAGTGGAATGAAAGCTTGTCTCGTACATGTATAATGTAGTTACCATGCAACTCATTCAGGAACGTATGTTTGTTTACGGAAAACAATGCCATCGTAAGTACAGGTTATATGTTGGGTCTATTCAGGACATTCGCTGCTGTACCAGTTATTAATCCAATATCTAATGGTAATATCGGCCAATATCTTCGTTATTATGAATTCATGCAAATCTAAGTGTTTGATATTTTAAAAAAGGATTATCTATCATTCGATTGAAAATTAATATTCCTGAGTGACTATGATTAGATTCATAACTCTATAGTTTTTGAGTAATTGAAACCGCTCAAACTACGGCAGTACGCGGAAGGAAAACTAATGTATTTGCCTTATTAAGGATGTGGATTATGTTGTTTTTTTATTTTTTCTTAGATAAAATATGCATTTATGCCATCAGCTTCACATATCATCTGTGTATTGAGTTTACGGCCGATACTATACCAATGTGGAGTCTATGACATATGAAAAAAACTGTTGGGTGTTTGTCGCCCGTCTGCATACATTGCTGATGTGTAGGTGTACGACTTTGCCCCTCTTTGATAAGTGTTTATTGCGCACCTAAATACAAACGACATATATCGAGAACACACACTGCATGATCCTACGGCAGATTATGATCAGCATTGTTCATTCAACTTATGGCATCAAGCACATAGCATATAATATAAACTGCAATCGCATAATGGGTAGGTAGGTCTTGGTCAACATCTCTTTCATTTTGGAACGCGTTATAAACGAGCAAACAAGGTAATTTCTACGCCTCTGACATAGAACTAGGTTTCAGTAGTTACAAGTTTAGAAATGGTAAGTGGTGATGAGGGGAAGAAAACTTGCTTATTTTTGTTTCTTTAATTTCACTAAACGATATGTACGAGTTCATTATTGTCGATTGTGACAGATGGAGACATGATTCTTTGGATATCTGCAGGATTCAAAGCAAACGAAACTCGTGCCGTATTTAATTGCCTAATGCCAGATGTAGATGATGAGTATATACCTCTTATTTGATAGCGAATGCGATAAGAACGGGTTGCGGGTAGAAACGTATAGTATATTAAAGTAGTTTAAAATGCTTATTCCTAGGATTCCATAAATTCATCGAAATCGAGATAGTAACTTTTACCAACGCTGTAAATGAGGAAAGATTAACATGATAATAGATCTTAAAGACGGCATGTCGTATTATGAAGAAAGTGGTTTTCGTATTCGTCGTCATATTGGTGTCATTCAAGGAACGAATGGTTTAGAAGATCATGTCAGTTCGATTTCGAAATATTCTTTTACACGAATATATTCAGCATCAACGTAATAGCAATGTATATCCTACCGGAACGTTATAAATATCACTGTAAAATGTTTGGTAATTTTTTGTAAGATTGGCACATGTATTATGTGTTTTCTCTATCATCTATAAGCTTACTAGCATGGGTGGAGTGGTTGCTGAGTCGGGCACAGAGGACAGGGAAGTTCAGAAAGACATATACTGCCTTTTTCAATTTGTTTTATTTGTATTCTTTTTTCTTTCATTTTTGTCTGTGCCCTTCCTAATAATCATGTACATACCGATCATATAGCTTTGTTATGCCAGGCACTTAAGATAAATTTTTACAACGGTATGTGGATAAGGTGAGGGTGTACAAATGTATATACATCATATAGTTTTATTATGCCAGACACTTCATTTTTTTTACAACGGTATGTGGATGCGATAAGGGAGTACAAATGTATATACGTACGTTTTGTTTTCATACACATTGACACTCTATCAAGATAATGAGTTAGTAAGATCGAGATAAACTGATGGAAAGAAATAGATGGATATATTTATCTTTCCACATTCTAAATCATTGTGCATTCTCCTCTCAACTACTTCATTAAAGTACTCGCTCACTTATTTATCTTTCCACATTCAGGATAACTGTACGTTCCCCTTCTAAACCACTTCATTAAAGTACTCTTTATATTTATTTTTCCAGATTCTGAATCATTGTCCGTTTCCCTCTCAACCACTTCATTAAAGTACTCATTATATTTATTTTTCCACATTCTGAATCATTGTACGGTCTCCTCTCAACCACTTCATTAAAGTACTCACTCACATATTTATCTTTCCACATTCTGAATCATTGTACGGTCCCCTTTCAACCACTTCATTAAAGTACTCACTCAGTATATTTCTTTTTCCACATTCTGAATCATTGTACATTACCCTCTCAACCACGTCATTAAAGTACTCACTCACTATATTTCTCTCACTACCAAATATTATGATATTTAAAAAATCATAATACACTTTCAATGGAACAAACAGGCAAACAAATACAACAAGAAGCAAGTGCCTCGTGCAATCTGAGTTATGAATTAACGTCACGTGAAACAATATATGAAGCTTGTCTCGTGGCTTAGTTCCAAACCAGCCAGTGACCTTTATTTAGATGCCTGTATACTAACAATCGCTTTTTTTCCCATTTCTGATGTCATTTGAGGGTAATGGTTTAAAAAGAACGCAATATTTGCCAAACATTTACGATTGTCATTATTTAAGTTTTACTGCACTTGAAGTATAAAGGCATCCTTCATAATCCTGTCCAGGAAAATGTTGAAGAGTGTAGGTGATAATCTGACTCCAACTGTTGTTCGAAACCAATCTCCTCTGCTGCCATTGATGAGGACAGCACTGATGGCTTTGTCATAGAGGTGCTCAACAACCTGCACCAGGTTTGAGCTGATGTTGTACTTCCTCATAGTTGCCCATAAGGCTGCATGCCATACCGTATTAAAGGCCTTTTTGAAATCTATAAAGACGTGGTATAGATTCTGCTGGTGCTGAATGTATTTCTCGCAAAGGAGTCTGAGACTGAAGATTTGTTTTGTGGTGCTCCTTCCTGCTCGGAAACCTGCTTGCTCTTCAGCAATAACTTTCTCTGCTTAATGCTTTAGTCTGTTGAGTATTATCTTCAGCATGACTTTGCTCGGGTGACTGATCAAACTGATGGTTCTGTAGTTTTGGCATAGCTATAGGTTTTCTTTCTTGGGGAGCACGATGGCCAAGGATTGAGTCCATGTGGTGGGCCATTTTCCTGTCTGCCATATCTTATTGCAGATTGTTCTTAGGACTGTGACTATCTCTTCTCTTCCTGCTTGAACGAGCTCTGTTGGTATGCTGTCAACGCCGGCTGACTTTCCTTTCTTTAGTGACCTAACTGCAATTTCTACTTCTTCATGAAGAATGGGGTTGTCATCAATTTCTTCTGCCTGAGGGAAATTTAGTACTGCTGGATGTCCTTGGGTCTTATGATTGTACAATTCTGAGCAGTATTCTGTCTATTGCTTGAGGATCTCTTGATCTTCTGTGTGGCATATTTCTGATTTGTCTTGCATGGTGGTAGTTTTCCCTTGTTTAAGGGTTGTGACATCTTTCACCAGTTGATATGCCATTGTGCTGTCATTTCTACTCAGACTGTCTTCAATTTTGCAGCATTGTCTTCCTGTCTAGGATCCCTTTGCGTTTTTCATGCTTTTCCTGATCATATTGTTTATCTCTCTGTATTTTCTAGCTCCTTCATTATCTCTTTTTCACTTTTTCAGTTCTCTTCTTTCGTCGCATAGTTCAAGGACATCTGTCGTGACCCAAGGTTTCTTAATGGTCTGTAATATATTTTCAAAAAGATATTTCATAAATGGGTCCTAAAATCAAATCGCGTACATAGCATTTACAAACGAAATTACCTACAAGTCACATTTGTTTCCATAAGTTTTTACTAACTGTATAGTAATTAATTTCAACGTTTTACTTATTTATTATATCATATCGATTACGTTCATGACATCCCTTCACATGCTGGTACAGTGTGTGTGTGTGTGTGTGTGTGTGTGTGTGTGTGTGTGTGTGATTTGGATTTTTTTACTTTGTATTAACAATTTTGCAGTCATATCGCTGCGATGTCTGCAGTGTAACAGTTTCTAGTGATGTCTAGCACTTGTGCGTCTTGCCGCAGACATGTAGCATTACGTTCCAACCAGCCACAATATCCTGATACCATACCGACCAGACATAACACCATCCTCTTAATGCTGAGCGCCTAG